>CM076576.1:523538127-523671246 GCA_034641835.2 Pinus albicaulis | reverse complement strand
TCAAGTGTGCCAAGGATGAAGTGTGTTACACCATTTTTTGGTCATCTAACTCTTCATCATTAGATGGACCCAAGTACACCATGTAAGACCAGTTTTACCCCAAGTAAAACTGCTTTCACTATGTTAATTAGGAAACCCCAAAAGGAATAATTAATTAAACCATAATTTAATTATTATTCCCAGCCATGTTTAACCCAAAAACAAAGAAATTAATGAGATAAACCCATAGTTATCTTATTATTTTCTAGGAATAATTATTTAAATAATATTCCTTGTTAAATATGACCAAATCAACCACCATTAATCCAATAAATCATTATTTATTTGATTATATCCCAACCACTTCCTTAAAAAGATAAATAAATCATTTATTTATTTATTTTTCACTAATCAAGGGATTTGACCCAAGTCAAACACCCTTTCCCTCCAACAAATAATAATAAAATATACCATAGAGGTGGATCTAGATGTGATTAACATTATTTTAATCATGCACCAAGATCTAGAAAGACCCAATATTTTGTTATAAATAGGAGGGTTTTCCCCATCATTCTTCACCTTTTGTTGCATACTAGATCACTCTGGATCTATACACTCGGTCTCATTTTTCTGTCATTGTTGCTCCCATTGAGCTCTACCTTCTACATTGGGTTTTCTACATCTACAAGAGAGAGAAAGCTTAGATCTGAAGTGCTGAGGACTACAAAGAACCCATCCCATTGAGGAGATCTGGATACACCGTCTTGTTTCCTCCCAGGTGCCCTATAATATAAAAATTCATTCAAAAATCGTGTTCTTGTCTTGTCTGTTGGATGCATGGAGCAAACTCTTTACTTCACTGCTTAATATCTTTCCATTTATAGATCTATTTGTTGCAGCAATTTAACTACTAATTGCAGATCTGAAGATGTTTTGCAGCCATTATTGTTGTTAGGGCTATTAGTTATGCGTAGCTAAAGTGGTTCTTTTTCGTACGCTTCGATAAAGAATTCATACTAACAAATGGCGACTCCACACGGGTTTTAAATTACGACCGCTGTCGTTTTTCCTATTCCTGCATATCCAGCTACTTCAGGCCCTAGGGCTTCTTTTTGTCATAGTTTTTTCTGCCATTTTTCCTACATAAAACCCTACAACCTAAAATTTCTAACTTCCGTGTGTTTCTCGGCCCTATTGCGTTGTGTAAGCGACACCACAAATAAGACTCGAGACGGCAATTTTCGTAAAATCCGCCGCCGAAACAACCGGACGGGGGTCGCACCTTGGCCCAAAATCGCGAATTCGGACGCACCTCTTCAGCCCGTAATCACTGGAATTAACCAAAAATCAGTCGAACCCTGCGACCCGCCCTTTTTCCTGATTTTTTCCTATAATTTTTCCGTCTCCGCCGCAGCCTCTCGCCAGGGTTTTCCAAATTGTCTCACTTCCCGCCGACCAAGATCTCGATCCGTTTTTACTCATCTAAGTGGGAACCCACTTAGGTATTAGTACCTCCACTTCTTGTGGAAGAGTTTCAGCTGTTTCAGCCGTCGGTTTCAGAGCTTCAGCCCTTTCTTTTTCCAGATCCGTGACCTCACTTCCAGATCCATCGAAATCAGCCTCTTTTCCTTTCAAATCACCTCTTGTCGTTTTGTTTGGACCTCCCCTAAAGGCCTCTGCCTTGCCCCTCCCGGATTTTTGCTGATTTCCTTATTCCACCGCCTCCTGCCTCGGGTCGTGATCCGCACCCTTATCCGCAGCCTTATCCTCCTGATCTCTCGTCCCTGACCCCAGATCCCCATGAGCCTTGCCAGGCTGGGCTTCATGTTCTCTTTTTCCAAAGATAGTTTTGAGAGACCATTTGTATATTTAAGAATTGCTATGTAGCCGTTATTTTTTCGTTATTTCAAAGATTTTTATTCTCGTTCTCTCGTAGGTTTATTTTCACACACAAGCACTTTCATTTTGTCTCAACAACGGAAAGGGTTTAAAAATTAAATTAACTATTCACCATTGGGACTCCACTCTGGTTGGTTAAGGCCAATGACACCGCCTGGCAAAGACTCTAAAATCAATTGTCACCGCACCTCATCTGCCCTTGACATTACTTGATTCTATCCCTTTCTGCCCTTGTCGGTTTCCTTCTTCCTGTCATCATTGCGCCCCCAAGGCGCCTTTCCCGGAGACTTCTTGGCCTTCACCCTCAGTTTCCGGTTGATCGACCTGCTCCGCACCGCCGTCGTCGAGCCAGTCCACCCTCGAGTCCGCACTCCGACTCCTCTCCTGATTCATCGGGTCCCCCTTCTCCTTCCGGTTCTCCCCCTTTTACCTTCACCACTTCACCATGTCCGGATCAAGGCCTAATGCTAGCGGTTCTCCCGGCCCCAATGCCGGCCCTACTTCTAGCGGAACCGTCACAACCACTACTCCGGCCACCCCTGTGCTGCCGTACATTGCAGGCCTCAGCCTTCCCGATTTCCATCAGTTGATTAATGACCCCATTCACCATAATACTACCTGGCCCGCTATGCCCACCAAGCTACCCTCTGATATCCCTAAGTTTGAGGGCCTTAATGGCGAAGACCCAACCAATCACGTCCGGTCTTTCCACATGTGGTTTTCCTCCAACTCCATTACCGATGACTCCATCCGTCTTCGTTTGTTCCAACGCACACTTACCGGCGAAGCTTCTAAATGGTATGTCGAACAGGCCACTTCCTCCCATACCACGTTCGAGACTCTTGCCCAAGCCTTCTTGTCGTACTTCCAGCTCCCTCTCCGATACGACACTGGTACGGAGCTCTTGACTTCATTTACGCAATCCTCTTCCACACGCCTTTCTGCCCATGTTCAGGAATGGCGACGAAGACGGAGCTTATGTCGAGCCCCTCCCTTTGAAGATCGGGTTTACATGGACTGGTTCCTTCGCACCCTCCCATCTCCCATCGGCAAAGATGTCGCCTCTCACTTTCCTCAATCTGAAGAAGCCGCCCTCCAAATAGCTTTAAAATATGACCTGATCTACGCTCAATCTGGCTATGTTTATACCGTTCTCCCTGACATCCCCAGGCCCGGTGGCGCTAACGCCCCGGGGGCATCTCATTCCGCCGACGGTATTGTTGGATCTCTTTCCCACCCCTCTGCTCACCCTCCTATGAGCCATGGCCTCCCTCAGGGAGGGGCCAGCACCTCTAGCACTCTGCCCCCTCCCGGCAACATGTATCCAGGATACGGTATGCCTCCTCCTTTTGCCCAACCTCCTGCTTACCTCAATGCTGCCCAACCCAACCCTTACTTTTATCCGCAGCCTGGTGCGCCAGCTCCCCCAGCATATGCGTTTCCGCCTCCCTTGCCTCCTCACCACCCGCAATGTGCCCCTTACAACCCCCCTCTGTGGCAAGTATTTGCACAGCAGGGCGCGACTAATCCCCCCTCTTCTCAAAGAAGGCGGAGAGGCAACCAAAACCAATCTGCCCCTGGTAACCGCGGACCCAATTCTGGTATGGACCCTAACACTAGCAACCAGCCTCAGGGCATCCCGCCCAGGCCGGACAGGCCGCTTCGCACAAACAAGCCCCGTTCGTGTTGCAGTGATTACGGTCACTACACTCACGATTGTCCTCTCTTACCCCAGATGCGACAGATGTGGGAGTCTCAAGCCACATTGCGCGGACAACACGTCTCCCCTCACGCTCCTCCTAATGTGGCCACCACCCCCCCAGCTGTGTTCAATGATCCTTTCCCTCAACAGGGATTCGTGGCTACCCAACCCCCCGACAGCCATGCAGCCACACCATCGTCCATTTCTGGTTCCTCTGACTACCAGATCCTTATGATGCGCTCCGATTCGTCCCCTTCTGTCGACCTTCACCTTCAAACTCGGTCTAGCCAGTACCCCAAGCCTCCTGCTCAGTCTTCTCCCGAGCCTCCATCTTCAGGTTCTACAGAGCCTCTTTCGACACCCAGTGGCCCCTTACACATCCTTCAACCCAAAGTTGAGGTCCACCCAAAGATTCCAAAGGGTCCATTACGCCGAAATGCTGCTTCTGGTCGAGCCGCCCAATCGTACAGTATAGTAGATGATTTGGCACAATCCCCTGCTGCCATTTCCACACTGGAACTCCTCCAGTCGTGCCCTTCCCAATGGAAGGCTCTACTATCTGCCGTGGGCGCTGTTGATCCTGCTGATGACCAAATGATTGTTTTCGACGCCACTCAATCGGACCACCCTCCTCTTCCTCCTTCCGTTGCTTTCCAAATCCCAGTCAAAATCCGGAACACCACTGTATCACGGTGTATAATTGATGAGGGGGCATCCACCTGTGTGATGTCCGCTTCGGTTTGGAAGCAACTCGGATCCCCTGAGTTGGCTCCTTCCACGATCACCCTTCGAGCGTGGGATGGTCATGCCTCCCAGCCTATTGGCCTGTTTCGTAACTGTCCCATCACCCTCGCCGGTAAGACTGTTTGCGTTGATGTCGAAGTCATTGACGCCCCCCTAGACTACAACATTCTATTGGGGCGAAGCTACACCTATGCCATGTCTGCTGTCCCATCCGCGGTCTTCCGCAAGATGTCTTTTCCACATAATGGGAAGATAGTCACCATTGACCAGCTATCGTATCATGAGCCGCCGTCTCAATCCTCCTCCGAGACGACCATCTCTTCTGTAGCCAACAAGCAAACCGTCGATTCCTTGACCAGTGTCTCCCCCGGCGTTTATAAAGAGTCCACCCTGCTTGGTACTTTTCCTCACCTTCCCCCCCCTCCTGTTACTGATCCCAGCTTGTCAAATATTTGCATGATGCAATCGTCTCAGGCTGCCCATAAACGGCCTGCCTCGGCTAGTCCGCACCCTCCCCCCCGCCCTCCGCAACCCGCTCCTAGCCATTCATCTCCGCCAGCCGGACCTCCTCCTTCTGGCCCTCCCCCTACAGCTTGTATCCCCGAACCTCTTTATCCTCCAGGCTCGGTCCCCCCTGGCCTTAACCATCTTGGAGCCGTACCTCCTGGTCATTACCCTGCTGGACAGATCCCCTTCTTGGCTCCCCCTCCCGGAGTATATTCCGTCCCCGTCATGGCCACCCTTTCTCTCCCTAACTTGACCTTGGGTATTCCGGTTTGGTACCTTGACCCCCCAGCCGCCACCCCCCCTGGTCACCCTAAACCTTACATGGCTTTGACACCGGTTCAACCGGTCCCCCTCGCTTCCTCCATAGCCACTGTGCCCCCAGCACCTCCACAGGACCCTTCTCCTGTTGTGACGGCTCCCGGGAAGACAGGCAAAGCCCGAAGGGGGGCAACCCATCACAATCCGGCCCCCCCGACATCCATTACCCCCCCACGACCACCAAAGCCCGCCATTCGATGCGCTTTGTGTGATGTCGTCGGTCATGCCACTCACATGTGTCCTGAATTGCCCCACCTCAAGCTTCTGGTCAACGAGACATTCCCCGACTCTGATCTCCCAGAAGTACATGTCACTATCCCCGACTCCCTCCCAAAACTCAAACACTTGCGCACAAACCACCCTTGTGCCTTGTGCGATTTTCACGGCCATTACACCCACCTCTGTCCTCGCCTTGACGAGTACCGTTCCTCCTTGGACTTGTACCGCCAGTTCAAGGCCGCTTCGATCGGACCAGAGGACATTCACATTCCGCCTCCCGCTTTTAAGCCAACGGAGCCCTCAGTCACCATTTTGTACCTGTCATCATCCATGAGACCATTGGAGAACATTCCATCTGAATCCTCCCCTATTGTTTCGCTTGACCTTCCTTCAGCGGGCATCTTGGGCTCAACATCGGTAGATCCGGTATCTACTTACTCTTCGGTCACCCATTGTGACGATACGCATGTGAACCTCTCTTCTCATGATGATGATTCAAGCCACTTCACCACGTCAGGTAGTTCTTCTTCCACCAGTCACCCCATCTTCTATCACGATGACAACATTATGGAAGAAATTCCCACCCCTGACTTCATCTATTCCCCCTTACATCGAACCCATGCGTTCACACCACATCCACCTTGTGGTCATTACATCGAAACCCAATGTTTGGGTAAGGGGGCACCCACATTTGAGAGACCAAGAGAAGCCATTCTCCACCACTCTCCTAGTGTATCCGGTCGTGTTGACTCTAGACCCCGTATTCTTCCACATTTAGAAGACCCTCTAGAGTCCCATATCACTTCAGACCACCTACCCCTACATACATCACTGGGGGCATCATACGCCCCCCCATACATATACTTACGACATGCCCATAGCATGTTCCAAAAACTGGGGGGCACCATACGCCCCCCCCATACGCATACATCCGACATGCCCATAGCATGTTACAAACAAAATCCAAAAACTGGGGGCACCATATGCCTCCCCATACATTCTAGGGGGCACCACTTGCCCCTACACACATCCGAGAGGGCACCATATGCCCCTATATCTGGCCACTACACGACGAACGCCCTGATCCACCCGGATCTCTGTCCGAAGTGTTCCCAGATCCCTCTCTCTCCAGTTGACCCTCAACTCTGCCATACCTGCACAACCACATTCTTTTTGTCAGGGTACAGATCGGGAACACCATAACCACACACCACAACCCAACTCCCAGCCATCAAACAGCACCAAACCCCCCTCATCTCCCAGGTCGCAGTTTTCTGCCATTTTCTGGACCAGGTCGCACTTGTTGCCCTAATACCTGCGTCCTGGGTCGTACTTTTTGCCCCAAAAAGTGCGACCCGGCCATAGAGATGAAGGAGGGGTTGTTTCTGGGGGTTTTGGGCCCTCAACCGCAAATGTAATCCATCAAAATGCAAGAGCAAGGTTAGGCCTCTCGCCTCCAACTGACAGATCTCGAATCCAACGGTCGGTTTGTCCGCTACGTTCGCCGCAAGATTTAGGGCCTTCTCTCCTCTCCACATTCACCACAGCAACAATAGCAAATGAATGATTTTGGAGGGAAAACCGCCTCATTAAAAGAGAACCCCTGTTTCTTCTTTCGACTGCCGCGACCACACCGTAGCCCCGTTCGACGAACCGTCAGCACCGCTGGATAGATCTCACCAAGCTCTCAAATGGGTTTTCCTTAGTTTTTGGTGATTTGATACTTCACCCGGACACATTTTTCCACGAAGGATCACTTCACCGCTCCTTAAAATCGATTTTCCTCACTTACGACACTTGTACTTGGGGCACCATATCGCCCCCTTCCTTGTCCATGTTCGTGTTGATTTTCGTCATGAGTACCCACCTTGTACTCATGCTTCTATGACCCCCCATTGGGGCCTTTATTGTGTGGCAGCACTATCTAGTCGCCCTTGCTTAGAGCATCCGAGTTGAGTCATCATTGCATTCATGGAGTCTATCCTGCATCCTTTTACACCATACTATAGCCCTCCATTCTTTTTGCTTGGTTCCTCTCTTGTGTCACATCTCATGACCTTCAGCCCCACTGTCCCCTGTCCCTTTTGATATTGTGTCAGTAGCTGCCATGTCATTCATGCCCTCTATGCTCTAACAAGGGAAGTCGTCCATTCGCCACTCCACCCTTCCCATTTCCGCCATCATCATTAGTGTCAGTCTGTCCGTCGCTCTATTGCTCTTCTCTCGTGCCTTAGTTGAGGATCTCTCATTGCCTCACCTAAGGCGGGCCTCCTTCTGTCGACCTCAACACACTTATTCCAGAAGCAAGGTCTCGAGGGCGGTGTACCTTGGTTCCAGCTTCCACTTTTGTTCGGTGCCTCGGATCAGGCAGGGGGATTTCTTACCTCCCTTTGACTTGATTGCTTCTCCAGCTCCTTTCAGCATGATCGAGATTCGTATACTGGACAGTCCAGTGACCCAGCAGCAGCTCTTGATGATTCCCCGGCGTGTGTGAGATGTCTCAGCCCTCATGAGGGGGTGGCCCTGCAGGTAGCCCCCCACATGCCCGGATGACCTCTTCATTGCAGCCTTTGATGCCGCTCCAGATTTTGATGATGTTGGCCTTAGCCACTTGCAACACCTCTATGATTTGCATGTATCAGTCAGATTTTGTGAGCCATTCCCCATTTACAGGGGGAATTTGGGTTGTATTTATCTCATGTACTCAGATATTATTGTACTAGTCCTGGCTGTTATCCCAGGCACAGCATGTATGTGAGACTCTTCATTGTATTTTTATCTGGCTCTTGATTATGCCAGCTGTACTCTATGGTTCGGTCCCTTTTTCACTGGACACACTATTCTTTTGTACTTTGTCACGGCGGGCATAGGTATGCCTCCCCCGCCGCCTTCAGCACAGGTACCCTCTCATAACAGAGACTTGTTGCACCTGCGAGTCTCGTCTCCTCAGGGTCTAGTCCTTCAGCACACTATCTACCTCATATTTCTCTCTCCGACATACCCTTTTGTTGTCTAGTGATTGTCTTCTTACAACGTACTTCGGTCATACGATTTGCTCCTGACACTCGCACGCTGGGGGGCAATCTGTTACACCATTTTTTGGTCATCTAACTTTTCATCATTAGATGGACCCAAGTACACCATGTAAGACCAGCTTTACCCCAAGTAAAACTGCTTTCACTATGTTAATTAGGAAACCCCAAAAGGAATAATTAATTAAACCATAATTTAATTATTATTCCCAGTCATGTTTAACCCAAAAACAAAGAAATTAATGAGATAAACCCATAGTTATCTTATTATTTTCTATAAATAATTATTTAAATAATATTCCTTGTTAAATATGACCAAATCAACCACCATTAATCAACTAAATCATTATTTATTTGATTATATCCCAACCACTTCCTTAAAAAGATAAATAAATCATTTATTTATTTATTTTTCACTAATCAAGGGATTTGACCCAAGTCAAACACCCTTTCTCTCCAACAAATAATAATAAAATATTCCATAGAGGTGGATCTAGATGTGATTAACATTATTTTAATCATGCACCAAGATCTAGAAGGACCCAATATTTTGTTATAAATAGGAGGGTTTTCCCCATCATTCTTCACCTTTTGTTGCATACTAGATCACTCTGGATCTATACACTCGGTCTCATTTTTCTGTCATTGTTGCTCCCATTGAGCTCTACCTTCTACATTGGGTTTTCTACATCTACAAGAGAGAGAAAGCTTAGATCTGAAGTGCTGAGGACTACAAAGAACCCATCCCATCGAGGAGATCTGGATACACCTTCTTGTTTCCTCCCAGGTGCCCTGTAATATAAAAATTCATTCAAAAATCGTGTTCTTGTCTTGTCTGTTGGATGCATGGAGCAAACTCTTTACTTCACTGCTTAATATATTTCCATTTATAGATCTGTTTGTTGCAGCACTTTAACTACTAATTGCAGATCTGAAGATGTTTTGCAGCCATTATTGTTGTTAGGGCTATTAGTTATGCGTAGCTAAAGTGGTTCTTTTTCGTACGCTTCGACAAAGAATTCATACTAACAAAGTGTGTTAGAAAAAGTTCATAATAGGATTTGTAAGAGGCTAGCCTATGATTGCGATAAGGGGCTTGACAAAGAAGTTTTAAAAAAAGGGAGACTTTGTGTTGGTCACAACACTATTTTTCCTTTATCCATTATTTTTATATGAAATGTGGCACACTTTGGATGAATTCTCATGTTTTAAACTATTTTAGACAATTCCATGCCAAAGCATATCGAGGCATCTTAATGAATGCAAGACATGATAATGATCATGGCCTCTTTAGGACTACATATCTCTTCGTCCCTTTGATCAAATGAGCTCCTTCTCACTTGATGTTATTTCCTTCATCCTAAGGACTCCTTAAATAGTTTTTCCTAGACCTCTTAGGAACCCTCTAGATCACCTTATGGGTTTTATCCACTTAGACCTTAGGAAACATTGATTTTCCTTTTTAATTTTATTTTATATTTTAAACCCCGTCTTGGGTCCAAAATCCCTTTGCTTGGCTTCTATTCCCACAAAGCCTTTTGTGACCAAACTCACAGAAATCCATCTCACTAGGCTTGTGGAGTAGCTTCCAAGGTACACAATTCGACAACATAGTCTAGTTGTAGTAACTATATCTTGGTCAAGCTCTTGTAGTCAAGCGAGGGTTTGGATGGTTTCCCAAGTTGAAAATTAAGTAAGGGTAGTTGTGAGGGCATGAAAACTTCGGAGGGTCAGGGCATGCAAAGGAATGAAAAGACAAGCTACCACATGTCGGAAAATGTCAATGCATGATGAACTAGAGTGTTAGGGAGTGTCTGGGCATATCAAGGGATAACTAGGTCAAAATGCATGGAAAGGAACAAATAAGAGTGTGTACCAGGGAGCATTAAGGAATTCAAGTGTGCTAAGGAAAAAGTGTGTTAGGAGAAGTTTAGAATAGGATTTATAGGAGGCAAGCCTACAGTTGTTATAAGGGGCTCGACATAGTAGTTTTAGACAAAGGGAGATCACTTTGTGCTAGGCACACCATTATTTTGCCTTCAGTTATTTTTTTATATGAGATGTGGCACACTTTGGCTACATGCACATGTTTTAAACTATTTTAGATAATTTCATATTGTACATTGTTGTGTATAAGTTTTGGGGCACTCATCTTGTGTCAGATTATATCTTGTGTGCCTTGTGAATCTTGTGGTTCTTGCAAACTCTCAGTTAATGTTCTATTGTTTATATGAATTGAACATACATGTGAAATATTGCCTGTGTAAGCTATGTTGCTTAGTTATTTTATGGCCATGGATAGATCATGTGATCCTTGTCTTGGTAAATAGTCAAGTGGGACAAGTTGAGTTTGGACATGAGTGGCATAAGATGAGTTATGGGTAGTTCTTAGGTGAACAAGGAAAAATCTACTTGTAGTAGGTGCAATTGGTCAAGTTGTTGCGGTTGAATCAGGCCAATGTTTTCACATGAATTGCAATAGCCAAGGACTTGATTGGGTTCCCAAGTCGTGAGAAAATGTAAAGGCTAGCTATGAGGACATGAGTGTCAAGCCGCGCTACAAAATGCTAAGATGTGTGAGATAGTGCGAAGGCATGTCAAACATGATAAGATGTGCCAAGTGATAAGGCATGCTAAGATGTGCAAGGGTGTGTCAATGTGTGCCAGGGACTGTCAAGGCAACAAAAGGGAGCAAAAAATTAAACTACAAGGAAATGAACACATAAGAGGGTTAATAAGTCATCAATTTACCTTTTCTAAGAGGGGCATGCTAGACACACCAACACTAGGCGCCAATAGGTGCCAAGTGCAAAGTATTAGTGCATTCTAAGTGCCAAGTCTTCCTTTGTTGCTTCTCATATACTTTCCAAAAATTGATCTAAAATAAATTTAATATTAAATCATGCCAAATCATACCAAGGCATCTCAACGTGTTCCATCCATGCTAAGACTTTCCAAGCGCCAACACATGCCAAGTAACAATATGTGTCAAGGAGTGTTATGCATGCTATGAAGTGGAATGGCATGTTGAAGAGTGATAAGGTGTGCTAGAGAGTGCTAATGCATGTTGAGGAGTGTTAAGGAGTAGTAGGAAAAAAAATTAAGTGTAGAAATTTGTTGAATAATGATTAATTATCCACCGAGACTATCCTGATCACATACAATTCGAATTCATATGCAACACATAATCTCTTCCACTCAACTTAGATCATCACATACGCGGAAATAAAATCAAGCGATAACACATCAAATCATCATACACATTAACACAGTATGTATGGGGAAAGCTTATAGCTGAAAACCCCGCAGCTATTGTGTATATTATAATGGAGAAATAAAGTAAAAAACTCAGTACAATACTCCTCACAAGTACTCAGTACTTTCTCATACAGTTACTCACAATCTAGCTCAGTTTTGAACAGGTTACTGGTTCAAAACTCACCGCCAATTGCCTTGCCTCTATTGCGCAATCATGGCCTGTCTATATAGAGATCCAAGGTTCGAATCTCCTTGGCTTCACTGCGCAATCATCATGGGAAATTCCTCCAAGTGTGGTGCAAATCTCATGCACAACTGATGTCGCCACTGATAGCTAACTCCACCCTTTCACCTACCTCTTTCACTGGTCTCCACTGAACTGTCCATGCACTGTAGTGAACTGATGTGTTCTTGAGTTGAATAATGAGTTACTAATTAATGAATTAAATAATATTTAATTCACTCCACTCATTACTAGTTGATTAGCTAGTTAAAATAATCTCAACTAGTTCAACTAAGTTAAACCGAACACAACTCCACTAGCTGCCTCATTAACTCCACCAAACTTGTGCCACTGAAGTCTTAACTGAAGTCAACCATGCATGAGCTCACCAAACCCTTAGGAATAGTGTAATTCCTCTGTCAGATGCATGAGCCACTTCCAAGGCTCGAACTGAAGTGCTCCAAGAGAGTAAATTGAAGTTTATAGTCCAAATATTATTAAGGGTAAATAATATTTGACTTCCCTATTTTTAGGATAGGCAGTCTAAAAATAGACTTCGACCTAAATGTCTAAAAATAGAGGTCCATCGATTTTTACCAACATGACCAATACTCCAAGAATAACATACTGCAACCCCTGGACCATGCTCCATATGTCTAAAAGTAGACATAGTCTAAAAATAGACTTTGCGCCAGAATTTGCCTGCGGGCCCACTTAGTGAAGGCGACTTCATTTCACTAAGCTCCATCATCTTGCTGCATTTTCAACACTCCCTCTCAGCAACATATGGATTATCTGCAACCCCTATCCTGCCTCTGTGGAATTCGAACTTGCTCCTGGTGAGCACCTTCGTCACGATGTCGGCATCCCGATCCTCCGTGGGAACATATGAAAGCATCATGATTCTCCGCTGAACACAATCTCTGATATGATGGTACCTGATGTCGATGTGTTTGGACCTATCATGAAATAATGGATTAGCCGAGAGCTTGATGCAGCTCTGGTTATCACAGTAGATCACTGTAGGCTCCAAATGCAACCTGAACAATCCTGCGAGGATCTTCCTCATCCAAATAGCCTCGCATGTAGCCAAGCTAGCTGCCATGTACTCGGCCTCTGCTGAACTGAGTGCCACGGATCTCTGCTTCCTGTTGTACCAGGAAATTGTTGTCGACCCAATGCTGAAAACTCCTCCAGAGGTGCTCTTCCGGTCCGTTGGACTCCCTGCCCAATCTGCATCAGTGAAGCCAGAAAGCTTCGCTCCATCCTCCTGTCTGTACCATAGACCATATCCCGATGTGCCTCTGATATAGCACAATACATGCTTTCCCGCCTTCCAAAAGAGCTTGGTAGGCTTAACCATAGCTTGCGAAAGCTGGTTAACTGCATAGCATATATCGGGTCGTGTATTGACCAGATACATAAGCGACCCCACCAACTGTCGATAGACAGTGGCATCCACTACCTCCACCGAAGTAGCATCCTCCTTCCTCCAACCACCAGGAAGAGGAGTGTCAACAGGCTTGCAGCCTTGCATGTTGAACCTCTCCAGAATCTCCCGGGCATACTTGCCCTGAGAAACAAACAGTCCTCCACTGCGCCGCCAAATCTCCAATCCCAGGAAATAATGAAGGATGCCCAGGTCCTTCATCTCAAACTCTCGTGCAAGATCCTCCTTGCATGAAAGTATCAACTGCTCGTCGCCAGTCAAAATCAGATCATCTACATACAGTACGATGATCAACAGCTTCCCCTCCACCACAATCTGGCACAGGTTTGGATCCGCCTCACTCTTGGAGAATCCAAGCCCGGTGAAGTAGCTGTCTATCCGAGTGTACCAAGCACGAGGTGCTTGCTTCAGCCCGTACAATGCTCTCTTGAGTCGGCACACATGCGACTCATTGCTGAAGATCTTAAAACCTTCAGGCTGCTCTATGTACACCTCCTCCTCAATAACTCCATTGAGGAACGCAGTCTTCACATCCATCTGATGAATGTGCCACCCCATCTGCGCTGTGCCACCCCATCTGCGCTGAGAGAGCAAGGATCGTCCGTATGGAAGAGTACTTTGCGACAGGTGCAAAAGTCTCCTCATAGTCAATCCCCTCGATCTGTGAAAAGAAATGGGCAACAAATCTCGCCTTGTACTTCTCCACACTCCCGTCAGCCGCCTGCTTCACTTTGTAGATCCATCGCGAACCCACCACTGATTTTCCCACCGGTCTTGGGATAATCTCCCATGCACTGTTCCTGACGATCGAATCATATTCTTCGATCATGGCATCAACCCATGTGGGTTCCTCCACAGCTTCCTCAAAAGAGGATGGCTCCATCACAACACATTGACTCACAAGAGCCATGTATCTAGTGTACCGATCCGGTGACTGTCTCTGTCTGCGCTGTGCTGTAGGTGGTCCTACAACCTTCTCTGCATCCCGAGCCAGTCGCTCAGCTTCTGTAGTGCGCATGTGCCCTCTGATGGTTGGCGCTGCCTGGGTGGTTTCTTCCACCTCCTGAACCTCCTCTTGTAGCTGATCCACATCCGGAAGCTCCTCCTTAGGAACTAACAGCTCCTCATCTGCATGCAAGTGTAGCTCCCTCTCAAGCGAACACTGCATGGCTTTCTCCTCCCGAAATTTTATATCCCGTCGCACAACAGTCTTGCGACTGTCTGGCACATACACCCGATAGTTGTGAGGTGTATCAGTGTACCCCACAAATATTCCAACCTCAGCAGTTGGATCCAGCTTCCTTCTCGCATCCTTTGTCACATGCATGTAGACAAGAGAACCAAAAATCCGCAAATGGGAAATATCAGGCCTCTTACCAGAATAAGCCTCCTCCGGTGTACTCATGCCAAGAACCTTGTGAGGACAACGGTTCTGCACATACACTGTTGTATTGCATGCCTCAGCCCACAAGTGAAGGGGTAGGCCCTGATCATGCAACATCGCTCGTGCAGCACCCACGATCGTTCTGTTCTTCCGCTCAGCCACCCCGTTCTGCTGTGGGTTATGGGGTGCGATGAGCTCTCTCCGAATCCCTTCTGCGCTGCAGAACTCCTTGAATTCAGCCGAGATGAATTCACCACCGTTATCACTCAGAGCAATCACCTTCTTCCCCGACTCCTTCTCGACCAGTGCTTTAAACTCACAGAACTTCGCGAATGTATCGCTCTTCTTCTGCATGAAGAAGATCCAGCACTTTCGAGAGAAATCATCAACAAAGATCACATAATACTTGTGCTTTGCTGTCGAAGCAACTAAGAAAGGACCACACACGTTTGTGTGAACTCTCTCAAGGATCGTCGTGGCGCGACTATCCTTCTCGTGAAAGGTGGCTTTCACATACTTCCCCAAAGTACACCCCTTGCACTGATCTGACTGCGCAAGGGTGCCCTTAGGAAGCCCAGTAGAAATCTGCTGCAGGATCTTCAAGGCTCCATGGTGAAGGTGGCCCAATCTCTTGTGCCACAGTTCACCCTCAGCATCCCAACTCACCACTTCTCCCGCCTTGCATGCCATTTCTGCACAGCCATCTACCTGCAACTAATAAAGGTTCTTGGTTCAAACCCCTATCTTCCGGGTCTCTCCAGTAGTCTTACTGCGCAGGAAGGCTTTTCCTTCGCTGAAGACCACATCATACCCCTTATCCTCCAACATTGCTACTGAAATCAGGTTCTTCTTCAATCCAGGTACATGCATGACATCCTTCAATACAAAGGTTTTACCAGACTCCCTCTAAAAGGATATGGTACCGATACCAGTCGCATTGTATCTACCATCATCGCCCATCTCGATGTGCACACCCAAATCTTTGTCCTCCAGATCTGAGAACAACTCCCGATCTCCCGTCATATGAAATGACGCACCGCTGTCCAAGAACCACACCGATCCTAGCACACTTGAAACCAAGCATGCGATCAATGAAAAGTCAAGCTCGAACTGTGAAGCCAAAGCTTCTCCATCTGCAAATCTTCCCGCTTGCTTGTTCTTCTTCTTCTTTGGACAATTGGTAGCATAATGTCCGTGATCATGGCAGTGAAAACACTTCACTTTCGCCATATCCTACTTCTTTCCCTTTGCACCAGAATGAGAGGTTTTCTTACCCTTCCCCTTCTTTGCTTTGGACACCAAAGCACAGTTTTCTTCATCAGCTCCCTTTGATGAAGATCCATCTCGAGTAGTCCTCCTTATCTCCTCCTGCATGAGATCCGCCCAAAGGCGCTCCCATCCCGGCAGCTTCTCCTGACCATTGACACTATCTTGGTATGAGTGCCAAGCCTTCGGAAGACCAAGGAGAGCCAGGTCGAACATGTCCTCATCTTTGACAGTCACCCCCACACTTCCCAGCTCATCTCTGCACTGAGTGAACTTCGTGAGGTATTTGGCGATACTGTCGCCTTTCTCCATCTTGATGTTCCTGAGCTTATCTTTGAGCGCCAGCTTCCTTTGGTCACTCTTACTCTGGAATAGATCCGTCAAAGCTTTCCACATAAGAAATGTAGAAGCCTTTCCATGCAGGCTGGATACAATATGATCCTTGACGCCCTCCAACAGGATCCTTCGACACTTTTCCATTTTATTTTTCCATTCTTCGACTTCAGCAGGATCAGTGGGCTTTTGGACATCCGTATCTACGAACTCTTTCAGACCATTATCTTCTAATACTGCCTCCATGCGATCCTTCCATGCAACATAATTCGAACTGCCTTCAAGAGCATATTCGAGTCGCAAACTGTTGAAAGACATTTTCAACACTGGCACCAAGAAAACAAAACTGCTGCAAAATTTCGAATTCCACCTCAAGGCTCAGCCGCTCTAGATCGTGAGAACAAATTATTTCTAGCACAGAGATCGACTGCAAGGGGCGTTTACCAGACCTTTCACTTTCCGAAGAAAGATGAATCCGGAGGCTACCTGGCCCGCATGTAGACTCTGTCTACCGAAATAAGTTTGTAATCACTGTGATGATCAATCTCTGCATCAATAGCTCCGATACCATGTAGAAATTTGCTGAATAATGATTAATTATCCACCGAGACTATCCTGATCACATACAATTCGAATTTATATGCAACACATAATCTCTTCCACTCAGATCATCAAACATGCGGAAATAAAATCAAGCGATAACACATCAAATCATCATACACATTAACACAGTATGTATGGGGAAAGCTTATAGTTGAAAACCCCGCGGCTATTGTGTATATTGTAATGGAGAAATCAAGTAACAAACTCAGTACAATACTCCTCACAAGTACTCAGTACTTTCTCATACAGTTACTCACAATCTAGCTCAGTTTTGAACAGGTTACTGGTTCAAAAATCACCGCCAATTGCCTTGCCTCTATTGCGTGTTTCAATGCTATGGGATGGCCTCTTTATATAGATAAACCACCAGCCTGAACTGCGCAATCCTCATAGGCTTACTCCACCTATCTGTGTGTTGCAAATAGCAACAATATAGTCACAACTGATAGCTAACTCCACCCTTTCATCTATCTCTTTCACTGGTCTCCACTGAACTGATCATGCACTGTAGTGAACTGATGTGTTCTTGAGTTGAATAATGAGTTACTAATTAATGAATTAAATAATATTTAATTCACTCCTCTCATAACTAATTGATTAGCTAGTTAAACTAATCTCAACTAGTTCAACTAAAATAAACAGAACACAACTCCACTAGCTGTCTCATTAACTCCTCCAAACTTCTGCCACTGAAGTCCAACTGAAGTCAACCATGCATGATGCCATCAAACCCTCGGGAACCACGTGATTCCTCTGTCAGATGCATGAGCCACTTCTGTAGCTCGAACTGAAGTGCTCCAATAGAGTAAACTGCTGTTTATAGTCTAAATATTATTAAGGGTAAATAATATTTGACTTCCCTGTTTTAAGGAGAGGCAGTCTAAAAATAGACTTCGACCTCTTTGACCTCAAAAATAGAGTCTCATCTATTTTTTACCAACATGACACATACTTCAAGAATCTCAAACTGGAATCCCCGAACCATGCTCCATATGTCTAAAAATAGACATAGTCTAAAAATAGATTTTGCGCCAGAATTTGCCTGCGGGCCCACTTAGTGAAGGCGACTTCATTTCACTAAGCTCCATCATCTTTGCTGCATTTTCAACATAAACCTCTGTTGAAATCCATTTGTAACAACAAAGATGTTATGCACATGTTATATGTTAAGTCATAATGTGTGGGTGTAATAGTAAATGGTTGCATTGGTGTGTGGGAGGTCACGGGGTCGAGCCCCGACCTCCGCACTTCCGCCAGTTTAATATTTTTCTCCACAAAACATAAGGTTCTGACCATTGTTAAAATTAATTTGGACTTACCATTAAATCTGACCTTTGAAATATAATAATTTAGATACCTTTGATATATTTCTAAAATTCAACCTCAGACTATGAAATTTGGAATTTGACCAATAATAAAAAATTTGGACTTTGGGAGGGGCATGTGGCGGCCTCTGGGCTAGCCACATGTCAGCATCCTATTGTTCTACCAAAAACCAACGAAAAATTTCCAAGTTCCTAGAAATTTGGTCCACTTATAAATTTACAAGTGTCATCCTGTCATTGGCCAGAGGAAAAACCCAAATTTTGACTTTTGACCCCGTTTGACCCCTTTTTAAAAAAAATGCTTGTTTGGCACGATGATCAGCGAGCTTTAACTTCCTCATACGGACTCTGTTTTGAGTGAAACAAAGTGCGTTGGATTCCTAACGATGAGCCTAATCCAGTCATTCTAGTTTGGTGTTATTCTGAGAACTTTGAATATTTGGCAAATTTTTGCCCCTAGTCTAGATTCTGATTAATTTCCCTATCTTTGCTGCTTGTGATGTGTTTTCATTCACATGAAATTGTTATATACATGATAATATTATTACATGAAAATAATTCATGTGCCGAACTTGCTTTTACAAAATTTTTATAGTGATACCAGCTCTAACAAACAACCATGTTAGCACCAATGGACATCCATGCATCGCCAACGAAAAAATTTTGTCAACAAAAAATTTTAATTCCTTAATTATAGTAAAAACATATCAATCATGCATGTAACCATTCATTCACACAATCAATCTAACACGCTGCTTGTTGCTCATGGGAGAGCCCATCCAGTCTAAGTGTTGAACTTGGATGCTCTGATACCACCTGTAAACACAACCCTCCTAACCCCAAAACCAAACAAGAGTTAGAAGGAGGTGATTACTCTACTGTCCCAATCCCCAAGGTATATTTATGGGAACGTGAGTTTATTTTTTTTAATTTTTTTTCGACTTTTCAAATAAAAAACATGATTTCATTCGTTTCGTCAAGATGATTCCAACAATACAAATTTCGCCTCAACCCAACTTATGGATCATAAGTTATGTCCCTTTTAAGGTAGGCCAATCAGATCTCTCCCCATCATCATAACCTCCATGTGGAAACCTCATAGAGACCCACATGGTGGTTTTTGGGTAACTTAATTTTCGATTAAATTACTTACATTAAATCATCAATCCAAGGTTCGTGAAATTTTGAAGTACACTTGCATTATATATGCTAGGCAATCAAATTTTAATTGAAAGGAAAATATTCTAATTGCAAGATGAAAATTAAACCTATTTTATGACAAGATCTCAGTAGGGGTATATACATGTTTTGTCATAGAAGCCTAGATCAAGTTCAACACCTGGAAATTAAATGAATTCAAAGTAAGCTATGCGAATATGAAAGCTTTAAAATATATTCTATGAGATAAGGAAATGAAAACTATTCTTATTGAAATGGAAATAAAGTATATTATATTGGGATTGAAAAGGAAATTTACTCTATGAAATTTATAAAGGAAATATAAATTATTGAACTTGGAAAGAACTTTATTATATGGAACTTTGAAGTAACTCTATTCTAAAACTTATCTATGAAACTTTTTTAAAAAATTATTCTAAGAGACTGGAAAGGAAATCTAACTATCAAATTGAAAGAAAATTTATTCTATAAAAATTGAAATTGAAACTATTCTAAAAAAAATGGTCAAAAAGAAATGAATTACTGACAGTATTTTAAGTGCAAAAGCCTTCAAAGATTACTAATGTGTGTATTCAGAACCAAAACTTGTCATGATATTGTTGGAAAGGTAACTAGATTCAATCTTCATATTTATCTTTGTACTTGTATCAATTTGTATTTTATAAAGAAGAAAATGAATTTTATTTTTTCAAGCATGGGTTTCATGGTCAAGTTTAGGTTAAGCATGTTATTCATTCTTTTAGGGATTTGTTGAGTCAAAGTCAATTTGGACCCTTAATAAAGAAATATAAATATTTTTTTTAATGTCAAAGAGAGTCAAATATCTCCTCCACAAGGCCAAGTCAGCCATCCAAGATGACCAGGTCAGCCTGCTAAACATATGTGACCCTTCATATTGATGTACAACTATATATTAGCATGAATCCTCATCAAAAGAATTGTGATCATGTTCTGCAGTGATATGAGAGTTTCTGAGGCAATGATATGTGATTTTTTGAGGCAAGGTTATGTGAGATTATGTGGTAGGGATATGAAATATTATTAAAGGCATAGAAGTGATAAAAGAATGCAACCTGGCCTTGATAAGAGACCTTAAAAGAGTGCAAATTCCTATAGAGATATTCATATATACATTTTTTTTTGTGATGACATGCAAAATTATAATGGATATGATGTGCGAGCTGATGTAGGATCTTAATAAATATGATTTGTGAGTTAAATGGAGGACTACTAAGTTTGGAATATACATGCTACAGAAAGGAAGAAGGATCATTGTGGGATAGACATATTGTGACATATTAGCTATCTTGTTGAAGATGAATCATGACATAGGGAGGGATGACTTGGGACACTTGTGGAGGTATTTTTCTTAGGTCTTGATATCTCATTTGATCTGATTCTATAAGAAGAGGATTGTTTAAGTTTTCCCTAGTTTTTGGGGTTTTTCCCTGGCAGGGAGGCCTATTTATTTTATTTATTGTCTCTTGTGATCTTCATGTTTATATTTTGGTCGTTGCTGGATGAAGAAAAAGAGCACAATGAAATTAATAAAAATCCAACACAGTTCACAAGTAATTATCAAGTAAGGAAAATCAACCTTTACCTAGATTTTCCAATAAATCTATCAAGCCTACACTAATTAAAGAAAACAATTAAATCCGAGACCAAGAAGAGAAGACAGTTAAAATAATTTTTTTTGGTGTTTTGATATATTGTCAAGCACTCGACCTAGAAAGAACGAAAGATAGATAAGTGAAATTCTAATTTAAAATACAAAGCATAAAATCAAAACAAAGCATATAACTAATCTAAATAATTTAAGGGAATGAATTCTAATATGATTTGTTATGAAACCAACTCCAAAAATAGAAGAAAAGAGATATAAGCGCATTAGAAATAAGCCACTTCGAGGGGGAAACCTTCAATACATTACATGAACGAATAATTCTTGGATGATACAAATGACCAAAACCTCCTTCTATATATAGGAGTCCATGGGACCACAATATAATCCTAGTGGGGCCACACTGTAATCCTAGCCGACCTAAAAATAATAATGTAAGGGCACAATAATAAAAATATGGGGGTTACATGGGTACAAAAATAACAATAAGGGGGGCTACACTAACATAATAAGGGACTACACTATTAATATAGGGACTTAACATTCCCCTCTCCTTCAAACAAGTGTTGTCCTCAACGCTTGATTATTTCTTGATGCTTCTGTATAAAATTCTCATCCTCCCATGTGGAATATTCTACAGGAAAGTTCTTCCACTTGCTGAGATACTATGAAATTGACCGTACTTGTCGAGTTCTTGTTTCTGTGACTATTTCAAAACTTCTTTCGATGTGATGTTGATCTTCCTATTGTTTCATTAGATTTTGCACAAAATTTAGGTTATCCTTTGAGAGTTGGAGAACTTGTTGTTGATGCTCGATGTGATCTTCCACTAATTTATCATCCATATTAGCTATTTTTTTATCCTTAAAACCGTCCCACTTAGCCTCGATTTCCACTTTTAAACCATCTATGTCATCTTCAGTTTCTCTTCGTAAGATCGAAATTTGTTGCACTTGGTGCCGTAATTTTGATATCTCATACTGCAATTCTTCCTCTTCATGCGTCATAGTATAGCTTTTTGAGGGCTTAATGGGTGTGGAATTATTTTTAGGAGGCATTTCAGACCCTAATACTGAAATATATGCTCAATAGGCCCTTGGAATCACTTCAAACCGATTTTTTTTTTACACAAAACTTATGCAATTCGGAAAAAAATACACACTTTTTTCTTGTTTTTGAGAAACTCAATATTGAAACTGAATTATCTCTATGATTTTTGATATTCAATATCTAAATTTGGCACTGCAGTATCCCTCTGAAGTCTCTTTCAAATGCTATAGGTCTGACCTGATTTGGATTCTTGAAGAAAAAGTTGTGCCTAATCTCCTACGATGACCTAATTATGGATTGGTTCAGTAGAGAAAACTTGTACGACTTGCCACATGTCACCATTTCCTCCTTTAGCTCTGAAATTGATAGAAAGGAAACTACAGTCTGTTTATTTGCAGAAAATTTTCACAGCATTCCAATCCGATGCTTAGAGAGAGAGTTATGAAGATTTTCCCATGATCCCCTCTTTGAGATGAAATTCGGGAGCTTGAAAAACTCCTAACTTCCACAGATCATATCTCCAAAAATATTGCGAACCAAGATCTAAAATTTTTACAAGAGGTTCCTCAGGCTTTCATATTTTCCCTATGAAAATTTTAACATCTGAAACCTAGTAGAAAAAAATTTATAGCGAAAATTCCACGATGACCTGTTTAGGTGAAATTCAGGAGCCTGCAAAAATCCCTAACTTCCATAGATCATATCAAAAAAAATATTGTGAACCACGCTTTGAAATTTTGTGACGATGTTCCTCAGGATTTCAGCTTCGCACTCTAAAAATTTCAGCTTCTAAAACTTCATATAAAAAAGGTTATAGAAAAAATGCCACGATGACCTGTTTGGAGTAGGGAAACCTTAGAATCCAAAGCTCTGATACCAAATGTTATGAAACCAACTCCAAAAATATAGGAAAAGAGATATCAATGCCTTAGAAATAAGCCACTTAGAGGGGGAAACCTCCAATACATTACATGAATGAACAATTCTTGGATGATACAAATGACCAAAACCTCCTTCTATATATAGGAGTCCATGGGGCCATAATATAATCCTAGTGGGGCCACAATGTAATCCTAGCCGACCTAACAATAATAATGTAAGGGCACAATAATAACAATATGGGGGTTAAATGGATAAAAAAATAACAATAAGGGGGGCTACACTAACATAATAATGGATTACACTATTAATATAGGGACTTAACATGATTACAGAACAAAAGAAATTAAATCAAAAAAATGAAAGAAATATGTATACTATCTCTCACACATCCTCAGGGGGACCTCTTGGTGAGTACGATATGTTTAAAAACTCAGATCACAAGACTTTGAATCACCAACACAATTGTTGGAAATATGTTTTCATTTATGTTAACACATGGAAAATGTTTCATAGAAGGACTCATGAGTTCAAGTTCCAAGAAAAAAAAAGAAGAATCAAAGAGAAGCATGGATGAGAATGGTGTAAATACTCTGAAGCCAATTCTAGAGTAGAAAATCACCTCTAATGCAGACGAAACCTACATGGTTGGAAAGATATTGGAAAAATATTTCAAGTGGTAAGAAAAAGTCTCAAAATGACCTCCTGGTTTGAAAGATAAATCCTGTCAAAGTTGAAGCCCCAAAGTCAAAATATTACAGAGTGAAAGTTGGTTGTAGGATATTTGGTGCATAGTTAAGTTTTGCGGAGAAGCCAAACACAACAAAAAGGATAACAGAGCAGTCAAAAAAAGAATCAGGAAAACATAGAAATCTAAGTGAGGCAATGAGAAATATTTTTATTAGTTTGTGGAGGATCCCACTTTCCACACTATCCCAGTGGATATACCTTGATGGATTTGATATAGCGCTAAAAAAAATGAGTGGGATGATGCCATCCAATGGATGAATCTTGATGGTATGAGCCCAGAGGATTTTATTGTGCAAAAAATAGAAGTGTTGAGTGGTAGGAAACATGCATACATGGTCTTGAAACAAGTATAAGGAAGTGGTCATTGGATAAGAGTTGAGAGGGAAGCCCCCACCTTAACATCTTATTCTACTAAAGGTGACATAAGAGGTTTTCAAAACAACAAACATAGGAGAACTGACCCAAAAGATTAAATGGAGCAGAAAAAAAAAATTTTCTGGGAACCCTTTGAAATATTTATAAATAAAATTCAATGAAAAATAGGATGCAAGACCCTTTTCTCTTTCCTCTTCGACAAAGTAAACATGGCAGTAGTTCAAAGCCCCGGACAACGGAGGATGATGATGTCAACACACCAAATGGGAGTGTGACATGTGGCAGTCATATTTAGTGTTTTTGGGCACCTAAAGGGCCTATTTCATATTTACATGTGGACCAATTAGAGGTCAAGACATGACATAGGTTATCTTAGCATGTTGTCATCCCGATAGTCCCGAAAGAATATTAAGGCACAAATGAGAAATGCATCAGAAGGAAAGCTCTGGGACATGTCAACTGGTACTAATAGGTGCATAGTGCTGAACAATGAACAAGGTGACTGGAAAACCCCATATAAACACATATCGTAGGTATGAGACCATAAGTTTAATAAAGGGGAATGAATGAAAACGTTGTGATAGAGATCTCTGGGCCCAAGCACCAGGAAAGAAATAGAGCGGGAGACAAAATATTTCCTGGAAAATGATATTCTATCAAAGAATTGGAAAGTGTGCTAGAACATGTTTTTGCGAAGTATTTGTGTATTGTCGAAGAACAAGGGCACACTCTATTAACGAAGAAAACAAAACTGTGAAGGGCTTAAATAGGCTTAGTGCATTGTGATAGAGATCTCTGAACCTAAGCACCAGGAAAGAAATAGAGCGGGAGACAAAATATTTCCTGGAAAATGATATTCTATCAAAGAATTGGAAAGTGTGCTAGAACATGTTTTTGCGAAGTATTTGTGTATTGTCGAAGAACAAGGGCACACCCTATTAATGAAGAAAACAAAACTGTGAAGGGCTTAAATAGGCTTAGTGCCTAAAGGCCTAACCATAGGTCACCACACCAGGTCACATGTTGAAAACATAAAGGTGCCAAGCAAAAGGGCCTTAGGAAAAAATTGATACATTTGGTAGAAATTTCTTTAATAAAAATAAAAGGGATGTGAATTTGGTATGGCAAGCGATGATATATTAAAAGGAATTTGGGCCTATAGTAAAGTGCATTGGGACACATGCATGGATGGATGAGTCGACAACTAATTATGGCAACATATAAAAAATTTGCAGGCTTTGGTGGAACAAGTTGGTAGCATAAGTGACTGTTTAGTAGCATTTTAGCACATAAGCCAAAGTTAGCTGCTGCTAAAAATAGAAAATCCTCACTAATACCCGTTAAAAGGAAAAAATGTTAAAATAAGTAGAATTACTTAGTTTAACTTGTAGAAAAATATGTCCAAGGTCTAATAACTTGGTGAGTAGATACAAAAGACTTAAATAAATAGGAAAAAGGAAAAAAATAAGGATTCGTGCAAGAATACAAGCGAAGTTTGGAAGCCTAAAATATCAAGAAAAAATTATTTATAAGCACACTTGAGAAAACTGGTTGAAAAACAACAAGAGAGTTCTCATGAGCGAGTTGAGGTGAATTTGTTAGTGTTCTCAGTAGTAAAATATTTTTGAAGTTATTGGTGATTAAGGAGAAAATTGTTTTACTTTGAAATTAGAGTTGTAATTCATAGTTCTATTATGAAAATGGATGAAAGATGAATCAATTGTTGATATTTTTGGGTAGCATCAGATGTGCTCTAGCTCCCAAATTTTGTGGAGGAGCTGGAGTACATGAGATATCTAAGGCCCATAAAGTTTTTAGAATAATTCCATCAAGTTTAAGATATATTTAATTAATTAATATTTTTAATTAAGGACCCCTAAGTCTAACTTAGGAAAATTAAAATATTAAAGTGAATTAAATTAAACATGTGATGAGAATGACTTAAGTGACACGGATCAAGCAACTTCTAATCTTAGCCATCGATTAGATATTAGATCACGAAATTTGGTTTCCCAATGAGAAAATTATAAGAGAAGGGCTTGGGTTCATTTGGAGGACACACACATTGGCAGAGCACTGAAGCTAAGTTGAAATTATAGGGTGTGGTTTGCTAAGAACTTCAGAAGCATTTCACAGTGTGGCGAGGGGAAGTATTGGCAAGGGGATGGTTTGATCCCAGGCCAAGATTACAACAACGATATAAAGGCAACATACTAGAGAAAAGCAGAGGCAGCCAGGCACTACGCAGTCCAGCAGAGGCCACACAGAGGAAATGCAGAGCTAGTAGGAGCAACGCAGGGCTGATACAAGCCCAATCATGGAATTGTAGAGGCAGCGTAAGCCCTTCAGGGCTGACGCATGCCCTTCTAGAGAAGCGCAGAGGCTGATGCACACTAGGAAGGCAGACACAGAAGGATTAAGAGAAATTTTGTGGTTTTTGGTGGGCCACAAAGGGCTTGAGTTTTGTAAATCCCATTTGAGGGTGTGAATCAGCCATATTTTTTATCTTTGAGGATAGAGTTATTGTTGCCATATTTTTCTTTGTAGGTCCAACAAATTTTGGTGCCTAGAAATGTTGTATTCATATTTTTCATAATAATAAAACCTCTAGAGCTAGTTTCAATGGTTTTCCTGCATTAGGTTTTTCCTGGGACATTTTTCCGAAAAATTTGTGTGGCACTTTGTCATATGAGTGTGCTATTCAGTAATTGATCTGTATGTGTAGGTCTCTAGTTGTATTTACGTAGCCGATTTACTGAATATTTTAGAAATTAACTTGTAACTCAATTCAAGTAGGAGAATTAAATCAAGATATTGTAGTAGGGTTTCTTAGATTAAGAAATTTTCACGTGGTATCAGAGCGAACCTAGATCAAGCTGGATCTCTAGAAAATCGGCTGAAGAAATTTGTGTAACAGAGAGCACCTGAAGCAATAGAGAATCTTGAGAGGGAAGCACAATGCCAGGAGGACGCAGTTCCAGCAGAGGCTACACAGAGGCTGATGCAGAGACATCATAGTGCCTTCTAGAGGAACGTAGGAGCAACTTGCATTGCACAGTCACTAGGTTGAGCCAGTCTACTCATGTAGAGGCCAACCGTGGTGACGTAGTCTAGTTTCGAGTGTTGTGCTTATTTTCCATGTTCCGGAAGCAAGGCTTCATATCTTCACTAGTTGCTAGTGGGGTAGAGATTCTGCCGATGCAGAATCATGCCTTAGTTAAGCTGATAAAGAGCGGGAGGAGAATAGATGCTCAACAGATTACATTGCCAAAATAAATTTCAGGATCGATCGTAGGGTGATCTAAGAGATATGATTCATTGGTTTGGCAGATTTCCAAGTGAGGGAATCAAGTGTCAGAGGGAGCAGAGGGTGCCTTTCTCGTCAAGGACCCTAGATCCGAGTTTTTTTTAGAGTAATAACAGAAGTGGGGAGAGGAAGATCTATTCCATCATATTATTTCTGAGCAGATGGTGCCACACGAACTACATGATTAGGATAGGTTGGAAGGCCTGTCCAACTTTGCTATCTGGAAGGCCAGAATCCTGGTAGTCCTAGATTGCGGGAGCATGTAGAGAGTGTCTTGGCTACACAAACCTATGTTATTCTTCTAGTGAAGCATAATGGATGGGGTTAAGGATCATGTGGTACCACACATAGGTGAGAAGAGGATGGCCAATGAAATTTGGAAAGCTTAAACCACACTGTATTAAGGGAAATTTTTCCAAAGGAAGATGATTCTGGAGAACTTGCTGAGGTTATTTATCATGACCGAGGGATAGGACATCGATCCTCTCCTCTTCATGTTGCAGGTGATTCAGGATCAAATGACTGTCATGGGGGTCAAGGTAGATGATGATCTCATGGTGAGGACTGCTCTAAATGCAGTCACAACGGATTGAGAAATGAATGTCGAAAGCATCTTGGGTAGAGTGGACCTTCCAGAATCCAAACTCGAACGATATATAGACCATCCTCCGGCAAGAGAAAATCCGCTGAATGACCAAGAGGCAAAACCAACACCAGGTCAAGCAAGGTGAAGAATGAGGAAGAGGAAGATTCATCCCTAGCATCTAAGAAGGAGCAAGGGAAAAATAAGTGTGATCTATCTAAGATCAAATGTTTCAAATGCGGTGAACTTGGACATTCGTAGCAATTGTCCTCTAAGGAAGAAGGACAAGGAAGCTTCTAGTTCCAAGGATGCGACAACTGAAGAAGACGATGGTTCCGACGATGGCGTAGCCATGAGCACTCATGAACCACTGAGGTAGGTAAATATTGATCTGTAGAGTAGCTACAGAGTGGTGGCAGGATCCTTGAGTAGCCGAACTATTGGATCACATATGTGTTATGGGAGCCTTAAAACAGTAGCAAGAATGATTGGAGCATTGGGTGCAAATATCCCGTATGAAGCAGAGGCATAGGTTGATATGTTGTAGAGGGAGAAATGCAGTGTAGAGGCAACAACAATGTAGAGATAGCAGAGTAGAGGGGTTGATGGGACTTCAACAATGTAGAGGATTCATGCTTACATAGCTCAGAGGTACAATAGCGCAGTGGCTTTAGGAGGAAAATATAGAGCAATAGCCTATGGAGCTTCAGTGATGAGATGCAACCTGACTTACTTATCTGTCATTGGACAGGGGTCCTTCAGTTGCTTACTCTCAATAACTGAATTGCAGTGCAACAGTTGGCAGCACGATGCATCAATTTGAGAGAGAGATGCAGTGCGGATGTAGCAGTGACAGTGGCAGAGTCATGGACAATAGAACAAAGAGTAGCATCAATGTAGTGATGAAGGGAAGTAGGCCAAGAATCAGCGCAGATACCGATGCCAGAGATGAGAGCAGTACTCTGGGGTGAAGTGTATTGCTATAGCACATTCCTCGATAAGAAGGAGTGTTGATATTTTGGGGTAGCATCATATGTGCTCTCGATCTAAAATTTTATGGAGGGTCTGGAGTACATGAGATATCCAAGACCCAGAAAGAATTTAGAATAATTCCATGAGGTTTAAGAGATATTTAATTAATTAATATTTTTAATTAAGGACCCTAAGTGTCACTTAGGAAAATTAAAAGATTAAAGTGAATTAAATTAAACATGTGATGAGAATGAATTAAGTGACGCGGATCAAGAAGCTTCTAGTATTAGCCATTGATTAGAGATTAGATCACGATCGTTGGTTTCCAAATGATAAAAGTATAAGAGAAGGACTTGGCATCAATTGGAGGACACACATATTGGCAGAGAACTGAAGCTAAGCTGAAATTCTAGGGCGTGGTTTGCTAAGAGTTTCATAAGCAGTTTGCAGTGCGGCGAGGGGCAGTATTGGCAAGGGGATGGTTTGATCCTTGGCCAAGAGTACAACAGCAGGAGAGAGGCAGCATACCAGAGCAAAAAAGAGGCAGCCAAGAGCTACAAAGTCTAACAACAGTCACACAGAGGTAGTGCAGAGGCAATAAGAGCCACGCAGGGCTGACGCAGGCCCAGTTAGGGTAGCGTAGGGGAAGTGTAAGCCCTTTAGGGGTGACACATACCCTTCTAGAGGAGCACAAAGGCTAGTGCAGGCCAAGAAGGCTGGCATAGAGTGTTGAAGAGAATTGTTGGGGTTTCTGGTGGGCCAGAAAGTGCTCGAGTTTTGTAAACCCGTTTGAGGGTGTGAATAAAATATATTTTATGTCTCCGAGGATAGAGTTACTGTTACAATATTTTTCTCTGTAGGGCCAACCAATTTTGGTGCCCAGAAATGTTGTATTTAGATTCTGCATAATAATAAAATCCTCGAGAGCTAGTTGCACCAGTTTTCTTGTTTTGGTTTTTTCCTGGGACATTTGTCCGAAAAATCTGTGTGTCACTTTGTCATATGAGCGTGTTATTCAGTAATTGATCTATATGTGTAGGCTGCTAGTCAAATTTACTTTGCTGATTTACTCAATATTTCAGAAATTAAATTGTAACTTAATTCAAGTAGGAGAAGTAAATCAAGATACTGCAGTAGGGTTTCTTATATTAAGAAATTTTCACATCAGTGAGTGTCAAGAAAATTGTAGCTTGCAAATATGGGGATTGTGCTCCTTGTAGTAGTTGTTGATAAATATTTGGAGTTTTAACTCCTTTTATTAGGGAAATTTTGAGGTCTAAAATGGTCCTCCTAAGGAAATTATAAAATAATGGTGGAAATAATAAAATAATATTAGATTACATCATCAAAATTTAGAGGGGGGGGGGGGGGGACTAATTTTTCAAATTATCTCCTTATGGGTTTACTAAAATTTTGAGTGGGAACATTTGTTGGTTGTATAATTTTATTCCTCATCCAAGGAGCACCCCTGTTGCATAGTTTTGATAGGCCCTGGTACACAAAAAATGAGAAATACATGAAAAACGTGATTACAATCACATTTTTCATGTATTTCTCATTTCTCGTGTAGTCGAGTCCATCAAAAGTATGCAACATGGGTACTCCTTTGATGAAGAATTAAATTTTGCATCCAACGAGTACTCTCACTCTAAATTTGAGTAAAACCTTAGGGGGATAAGTTGAAAATACAAGTTGAAAAAGTAGTTTTATTATTTTATTATATTTTAATATTTTTACCATTTAACCCCAAAAATGGTGAATCATCCTGCATGTTTGACATCATCATCTTAAATCCTATTGGTTCTTATAAAGTTTATTTTGGTTGTACATTTTTCTTAGGAGGCCCATGTTATACCTCAAAAGTTCTCTAATTAGTAGTTATAGCTGATAAATTAGGGAGTTGAAGCTTCCTGTTTTTTGTAGCCAAAGAATTGTAACAATAAGTTGTAGCTTTCCTTGTGAAGCAATTAAAGAGAAGTTTTGAAGAATTTTTTTGTTCCTTGTGTGTTCCATTGTGATTGCTGATATTGTTTCTTGTCATTATATTTTAAATTAATTGTTAATGTACTTAATGGTGTCCTAGTATTCGTCCATAAAGTGAAAGAAAATTTTTAATTGGTAAAATTCCTACATTACTGACTGATCCCCCCTCTCAATATTGCCCTAGTTTCCAACAATTGGTATCAGAGTGGGTTACTTCATATTAGTTTAATAATTGGAATAAAGATCAAGGAACATGTCAAACTAGGAAGGAGAATTTACCACCAAAGCACCCATGTTCAATGGAACAAACTATGTGTTTCTGAAAGTGACGATGAAGGGATACATTCAATCACTTGGAGATAATGTGTGGGATTTTGTGGAAGAATAATATCAAAATCCTCCAGCAAAAATTACCAAAGATCAGAAGATGGAGTTCACATGAAATGTTAAAGTGATGAATGCATTTTTTGATGGCCTACCTGAAACAGAGATTCTCAAAGTAATGGGATGGACATCTGTGAATGCTATTTGGGACAAGATGAGCAGTTTCTATGAAGGAGATAGCAAGGTAAAAAAAGATAAACTTCAAGGTTATAGGATGCAATTTGAGTCTTTAATTATGCATGATGATGAAGATACTGAAAATTATTTTTTAAGAGTTGATGAATTTGTGAGCACTACAAGGGGACTTGATGAGAAGCTAGATGAAACTACGTTAGTTCAAAAGGTGTTAATATCTCTTCCTGAAATGTTTAATCCCAAGGTGTCAGTCATTGAAAAAATGACCAATATAAACTCTCTGACTCTAGATCAATTGCTTGGTATAGTCACTTCCTATGAGATGAGGATTTATAATGGAAAGACTGCAACCAAAGAATCAACCTTTACAGCAAAAAATAAGTGAAAAGAATAGAATGATGAATCTTGTTTTGAAACAAATTAATAAGAAGCCAAATTTTTGAGGAAGCTAAAGAGAGGATCAAACAAGTATAAAGGTAAGATACCCTTTAAGTGTTTTAATTATGTTAAATTTGGTCACTATGCATCAAAGTGTCCTGAAAAGAAGAAGAAAAATTATTATCCTAAAGAAATATTCAAGAAATTTCAAAAGGACAGAAAGAAGGTTAAGAAGAGGGATTTTTATGTTCAATAAGAAAGCTCCTTGAAAAGTGAGCCTAGCCAATCTTTAGATGAGGAAAAATATGATGATAGCCCTAAATAATTTATGCTAATGGCCATAGAAAATATGCAAGTGAGGGCTATTAATTCTGATGATGAATAGGGATAAGTAGACCTTGAAAGAGAAATGGTAAGTGAACTTGAGGAAATAGAGAGGAAGAGGAAGAAAAATAAGTCTCTGAATGAGTATTTGATAAAAGAAAAAAGTTGAAGTTGTTGAGCCATTGTTTTTTCAAGTAGAAAAAGGTAAGAAGATTCAGGATTCTCTAACAAAGTTCAAGTGTGTGAAAGGCTGGAAAGATAAATTTTGTTTCTAAAGAAGGCGTTAGAGAAGGAAAAAGAAAAACTAAGTGTTAATTAGAATTTCAGTAAAGGAGCTGAATATTTAAATGAAATATTCAAACGCACAATGTGTCTCCTTAGGTCGAACTGGTCTTGGATTTGAAGATGGGTCCAACACAAAAACATAGATGAAAGGAAATAATATAATTAACTTTGTTATAACAATGAAATAAGGGACATTATGACATCAAAAGGACAATATGTAGCTCAACAATTATCAGCAACAGAAAAAGGTAAATGTTTTATATGTTGATAGGTTGAAGCATAACCTGATTAGTGTATCTCAGATGCGTGATCAAGGCTATGATGCGATATTTAAAGCCAAAACCTGTCAAATCAAGTCTACATGCACATGTGAGATAGCTATTGAAGTTGTGAGGATGGATAATAATGTTGATGTGCTCAAGGAGAAGATAGAGATGTGTTTCTTATCAAATATTGATGAGAGTTGGTTGTGGCATAGGAGACTTAGACATATAAAATTTGATCATATAGTCAAGATGAGAAATAAAAACACAGTTAAGGATTTACCCAGGATTTCGAAACCAAAGAATAAAATTTGAAAATCATACCAATTGGCTAACAAAAATCGTATTCCATTCAAGGTAAAGGAAAACTCGTCATCAAATCCATTGGAGCTGGTACACATGGATCTGTGTGGACCATCCAAAAAAATTTCACCCATACATAAATTATGTTTTATGCTAATAATTTATGATTTCAGTAGGATTATGTAGGTTTCCTTCCTCAGAGAGAAATTTGAAGAATTTTAGAAGTTCAAAGAATTCAAAGCCATGGATGAGAATGAAACAGATTTCAAAATCAAAAGAATAAGATATGACAATGGAGGTTAGTTCACTTTAAATTAATTTGATGAATTTTGCAAGAATAATGGAATCAAGATGCAATTCACTATAGCAGAGACTCTCCAACAACATGGTGTAGAAGAAAGAGACAATTGAGTGGTACAACAGTTAGATAGATCCATGATGAAAGGAAGGAACATAAAACAAAGGTTTTAGGAAGAATATATTCATACAACAATGGTTATCCTTAGAAAATATCATTTAAGGCCAAGTTGTGACAAAACACCCCATGAGATTTGGAATGGAAGACTTGCAACAATAAAACACTTCAAATTTTTTGGTAGTAAATGTTATATCAAGCGAATGATGAGAATCTTGGAAAGTTTGATGCTAGAGAAGATGAAGCCATTTTTATGGGATATTCACATAACAACAAAGGGTATAAATGCTCAAATAAGAAAAAAAAGAGGATTTTTTAATGTATTGATGTCAGGGTGGATGAATACGTTGAACACGAAGAGAAATAGAGAGTGAAAAACAATAATCATTAACCAATCAGAATTAGTGAGGAGTATGTTGGGCCACCTGTAGAAGAAGGAGACAAATATTCCTCCTTTCCTCAAGCCAAAGATCCCTCAAAGTATGTACAAAAACACCACCCAACTGATCACATTATTGGAGAATTAAATACTTGTGTGCAGACAAGAAGGAAGTTGCTTAATCCCCCTACATAATCACATGTTTCCTTACTATCCTCGGAAGAATAAAAGGATATTGTACAAGCTAATCAAGACCAACATTGGTTAAAATAAATACTTGAATAATTGGAACAAATAGAGAAAAATAATAGTTGGAAAATTATTCGAAGACTTTCCAATAACAATTTAATTGGCACAAAGTGGCTTTTCTAAAATAAATTGAATGATTGTGGAGAATTGATAAGAAACAAAACTAGATTAGTATGCAAAGGCTATGCTAAAGTAGAAGGATTGGACTTTGATGAAAATTTTTCTTTCGTTGCTAGATTAGAAGTAATAAGAATGTTTTTGACATTTTCTTGCTTTAAGAAAATTCAAATATATCAAATGGATGTCAAATATACCTTTCTCATTGGAGAACTATAGGAGGAAGTGTACATAGAGCAACTAGAATGTCTTCAGCTGGCAGAAAAATCTGATTATGTTTGTAGATTCAAGAAGGCCCTGTATGGTATGAAGAAAGAACCTAGAGCTTTGTACTCCAAGCTAGACATCTACCTTCTCAAGTGTCGATTCAAAAGAGGTGAAACCGATAAAAAATTATATGCCAAAGAAAATGATGAAAAACATATTGTGGTGGTCCTATATGTTGATGAAATTATCTTTGCCAGTGATTCCAATTTGTTGACGAAATAATTTTTAGTTTATATGAAGTCGGAGTTTTAGATGTACATGCATGGAGAACTATTTTATTTCCTTGGATTGGAGGTTTTGAAGAACCCCAAAGGAATTTTTATTTCTTAAATAAAATATCTGAAAGAAGTGCTAAATAAATTTGGCATGGAAGAATACTCTTTATTGAGAAATCCAACAGTGATAGGTTGAAAACTTAGAAATATGGATGAATCTCCAACAGGGGACTAGAATTTATATAGATCCATCATTAGCAGCCTCTTATATTTGACAAAATCAAGACCAGAAATAATGCATGTCATTGCTATAGTTGGATGATTCCAATCAACTCCTAGAAAAATCCGTCTACTAGCAACCAAGGGGATTCTTAGATATCTCATAGAAACAATGGATTATGGACTGTGGTACCCTAGAGGTAAAAAAAATTCATTAACTGTTTGCATTGATGTTGGTTGGGAAGGTGATGTAGATCATTGAAATATCACAAATGGCGGTGCTTTCTTTATTGGATAATGTCTAGTTTCATGGTTGAGAAAGAGGCAAGCACACATTTCCTTATCTACAACTAAAGCAGAATACATTGTTGCAACTTCTTGTTGAACTCAACTATTGTGGATGAAGCAAACCTTGCATGATGTACCGATTCCCATCATTTGTGACAACACAAGTTCCATAAGCATGTAAAAGAATTAATTTTTTCACTCCAAGACTAAGAATATTCCAATAAAGTATCAGTTTTTGAGAGAGCAAGTTGCAAATCAGATTGTGAAGCTAGAGTATGTCACTAGAAAAGAGCAAGTTGTTAATATTTTCACCAAGTGACTTCCTAGAGAAAAAATTGAGTATTTGAGGAAAATATTGAGATTTGTTCCTATTTCCTCCCTCCACTATATTTTCCTTCACGAGGAGGAAAGGGAGTTGGTGTATCTTCATAATATCAAAATAAAGCTTCCAGGTCCACAGGATCAACATGAGAGAGAAATATTGTTGACAAGGGGAGTATGATGACAGGGCGAGCATGTTGGTTTCTTTTCCATTGATGTCAATGGGGGAGAGATACATGGTGATCAAACAAAATAAGTAAAATGAGAGGTACTTGATGAAATAGAGTTGTTAGTGATCCAAAAATAACAACAACAATAGCACCACAACAATAGAAAAAAATAAGGAAAAAATTCAAGTTGATCTCAGGGGGAGCAACACTCAAAGGAGACAATTAAAGGTGAGATGTTTTTCTAGGTATGTTGTTCTTTTTTTAATTTTGGTGTTGCCATGAATGCCAACGGGGGAAAATGATGGAAATATGTTGTCATTGATGTCAACACATGGAAAAGTTGTCAAATAAGGATTCAAGGGTTAAGGTTCTAAGAAAAAAACGTAGAATCAAAGAGAAACATGGATGAGAATGGTGCAAATACTTTCAATCTAGTTCTGGAGTAGCAGATCATCTATAATGTAGATGAAACCCACTTGGATGGAAATAAATCAGAGAAATATTTCCAATGGTATGTGAAAGTATCAAAACGACCTCCTGGTTCAAAATATAGATCCTATCAAATTTGAATCCCCAAAGTAAAAATATTACAGAATTAAAGTTGGTTGGAGGAGATTTCATGCAAAATTAAGTTTGGCGGAGTAGCCAAACACAACATAAAGGATGGTGGAATGATCAAACAAAGGATTTGGAAAAAGTGGCAATCCAAGTGAGGAAACAGGAAAGATTTCTATTGGCTTATGGAGGAGCCCACTTTACACACCATTGTGGTAGATCCCACCGAAAGAATAAACCCTGAAGGATTTGATATAAAACTCAAACAAAAAGAGTGGGATGACACCATCTCGATAGATGAAGCCTGATGGTATGAGCCCAAAGGATTTTACTGTGCACACAACAGAAGTGTTAGGTGGTAGGAAACATTCATATATGGCCCTAAAATAGGCATAAGGAAGCGAGCATTGGCTAGGAGTTGAGAGGGAGGCCCCCACCTTAACAACTCGTCCTACTAAAGGTGATCTAAGATGTTTTTGAAGTGGCAACCAGAGGAGAGCCAACCTAGAAGCTTAAATGGAGCAGATCAACAAAACAACCTAAAACCCTTTGAAAATATTATAAAGGAAAATCAGTGAAAAAAAATCCATGAGACCCTTTTCTCTCTCCTCTTTGATAAAGGAGACATGGAAATATTTCATGAGCTTGGACAATGAAGGATGATGATGTTAGAACACCCAATGGGAACATGAAACGTGGCAGTAATATTCAGTGTTTTTTGGCACTTGAAGGGACTATTTCTGATTGAAATGTGGACCAATAATAGGTCAACATGTTGGATAGATGACATCAGCATGACATCATCCCTACGGTCACAACCTGAAAAATTTTTGTTGACAAATGCGTTGACACACATCAAGTGTGATTGATAGGTGTAGAGCGGTGACCAATGAACAAGGTGTTGGGCGGACCCCATGGACAACACATCCTACAAGTATGAGCCTAAAATTTTAATCATAATGGGCACGAATGAAAATTTCAAGATAAACATCTTTGGTCCCAAGTTACAGGAAAGATATAGAGTGGGAGACAAAATATTTTCTAGAAAATGACATTCTGTCAAAGTCTTGGAAAGTGTGCTAGGACATGGTTTTGTGAAGTATTTGTGTATTGTTGAAGACCAGGGGCATGAAAAATTAACGATGAAAACAAGCCAATGAAAGGCTTAAATAGGCTTAGTGCCTAAAGGCCTAGCCAAAGGTCACTGCACAGGGTGACATGTTGAAAACAAAAAAGTGCCAAGCGAAAGGGGCTTAAGTCCAAAATCAGTGAATTTGGTATCAATTTCTTTAATAATATTAAAAGGGCCGCAAAGTTGGTTTGGAAAGAGACAATATATTAAAATGAATTTGGGCCTATAGTAAAGTGTATTGGGGCAAATGCATGGTTGGTTGAGTCGAAAACTAATTCTGGCAGCATATAAAAAGTTTTCAGGCTTTGCCAGAATGAGTCAGTAGCATAAGTGACTGTTTAGTAGCATTTTTAGCTAATAATCAAAATTTAATTACTACTAAAAATATAAAATCCTCCTTAAAACCTGTTAAAAGTAAAAAATGCTAAAAATAAGTATAATTACTTAGTTTAACTTGCAGAAAAAGATGTTCAAGGTCTTTTTTTTTTTTAGCATCGGATTTGTCCTAGCCACGAAATTTGGTGGAGAGGCTAGAGTACATGAGATCTCCAAAACCCATAAATAATTTCTAGAAATTCCACATAGAAGTGTCTGAATTAGATTATTAACTATATTTTAAATGTTTCCTAAGTCTAAATTTAGGGAATATGGTTAATAAATATTAATTGAGATAAGGTGAGAATCATCTATAAAATCACACGGATCGATCCAGAGATGATCCCAACCATTTATTAAGTTTTAATATTGGTCATTGGGGCTCCAACAATGGATTATAAGAGGAGTTCAATGTGGTTATGGAGAAGACACTTGAGAAGTTATATTTCCTCGGAAGATCGATTTCCAGAGTAGCAACAGTTAGTTTTCGAGGAGAGATAGAGATCAAAGAAATGAGTGAGGGGAATAAATAGTGATTTGAAGGAATTTTTCCAGATCTAGAGAGGTAGCAGAAATAGGGACAAGTTATTTCCAGTGATGCAGCGTAGAGGAATACGTAGTTTCTTCAGAGAGTGCAGTTCAATTTGCTGGACATAAATTTGTTCTTAGTTCCAAAGGCCGGGCAAATGCTCCAAAGGTTCGAAGAGACAATTTCCTCAACAGCAAAAGGAAGAATGACTTCATCAGAGACTGGTTCAATGCTTGACGTCATAGAGACTACGCAGTGTTGCATAGAGGCTGACGAAGAGGCTTAATGAGGCCAAGTTTTCTGTAGCCAAGTTGTGTTGGTATTGATTGTGGAGGAAGGGTAATTCCCTTCTATAATTTTTCTTATATTTTCCTTGTTGTTGATTGCCAATTTCAGGCATCTACAATGTACTCATATTTTCACTGTACATAATAATAAAAGCCCTCACCGCAACGCCAATTTTCCCAAGTTGGGTTTTTTTTTCCTGTGGACCTTTGTCCAAAAATAATTGTGTCATATTTTATGTGTGTGCTAGCATTTCTTAGTTTCCAACACTATTATTTTCTGCATAATTTTATTTATGAAGGTTGCACTGTGTTTATTTCGATATTTATCATAGTAGATAAATTGTTAAAATAATTAACAATTAGGATAAATAATACCAATTTCCGCAATAAGATTCCATTTTTAGGAATTTTCACATGGTATCCGAGCATGAGTGATCAACCCAGAAGCTAAGAGGTGAAGATGAAATTTTTCTACTCAAAGGGAGAAACAGGCTAAAATTCTGGAGGTAGCACAAATCCTTGGAAGGAAGGTCGGGTTGTTGGGGTATCAGTTCTATTTTGAGTTACGAGATGGCAGAAAACTCAAGTTGCCCATATTAGTGATTCTAGGAGTCAAAGGGAGGAGCTGCAAATCATATTTTCACTGAGAAGATTCCTTGGTTGGATGCAGAGGATTTTGCAACAGTTTTCTAGGGAAAATCTAGTGTAGGGTGGAAGAGAGAAAATAACACACATAGGGAAAAATTTCCTCAAGGAACTTTGAGTCTCAAAAGTTTGAATTTCTAGGAAGATTGGTAGTAGCGGCTAGCAAATATATGCATTCCAAGAGGGAGTGGGAGTGGCAGAGCAGCAACCAAGCAGAGGGAAAGAGGGAGTTTTCAAGAATTTTTAGATGGACACTATAGGGCTTTGAGATCAGGATAGGTTGGAGGGATTGTCCAACTACATCATCTGGAAGGCTAGGATTTCCTTCCTTCTATATGAATATGGCCTAGAAGCCTACATTGATAATGTAGTGGCAGTTCCTCACGATGCAGATCAACTTAAGGAATATAGGAAGGAGATGAAGTGGGTGAAGCAATTAAACTTGGATGAAGTTCAGGACCATATTGTCTCACATATAGCAGCCAAGGGAATGAAAAAAGAGATCTGGGATGCTCTCTCCATGTTATACAGGGGAACTTCCGAGCAACGAAAGATGTCCCTAGAAGAGAAGTTGAGATGTATCCAGATGCATAAGGGGGAAGGCATAGATCCCTTCCTTAACTAGGCTTCAGGAGGTCTGAGACCAACTTCCAGTTATTGGGGAAGTGCCTCAACCATCAGAGCTAGTGCAATTGGCACTTAAAAATGTCTCAGAGGATTGGCAGGTCTTTTTACAAATCATATTGGGCAAAGATAGTCTACCAGAGTGGGACAAGATGTGGGACAATTTGCAAAAATAGGAGTTCTGACGAGCTCTTTTAAAGAGCTCCATCATTAGTAGCAGTATTAGTGGATAGAAGATGGTGAAGGAGGATAATGTGGCTCTCACTTCTAAGGGTCCTAGTCAGTGGCAGGGGGAGTAGAAGAATAAAAAGAAGGACCTATCAAAGGTCAACTACTTTAGGTGTGGTGAGCTCAGTCACTATAGTACCCAATGTCCTCTCAAAAAGAAGGAAAAGGAGGAGAAGCAGGATCAACAAAAATATTCAACATAGATTGACAAGATGTCCTCCAAGCTGGAGGAAGTCTTCGCTATTACTCCCCATATACCTCCAGGAGTGAGGTGGGGTGACTTGGAGTTGTAGGCCTAGAGAGCTACATAGTTGGGCATGACCCTTAAGGAGTCGACCTCATGGATCGATACCTGGATATAGGGGCCCAAAATATTCAGTAGCAGGATGGATCAATGGCAGTAGATGCAGTCAGATACCAGAGTGACAGTTGCAGAGACTAGTAGCAGTCAGATGTTGGAGAGTGCATTGAACATTTCGTAGAAATGTAGAGTGGCACAATGCAAAGTCAGCAACAACACATATCCTTCAGATGCAGTGCAGGGGCTAGTAGTAGTAAGAGACTCGAGAGATAGGTGCATCATACTGATCACATATGATTCAGTATTTTGGATGTTTTTCAGTTGCGGATGTTGTAGTAGCAAGAACAATAGAGTTGTAGTGCAGATGCAGTGTTGGCAGAAGTACAAGAAGTTCAATAGTAGCATATCTGAAGTGTACATAAATGTTGTGCATTAGTTAATGGGAAAGATAATCCATACATCAACAGCGTGACAGGAGATGATGGAGAGATAAGGTGTTGTGGCAGGATGTGAAGCACTAGAACACATTCCTTTCTAAGAGGGACTGTTATTTTCTTGTAGCATCAAATGTGTTATAGCCACGAAATTTGGTGGAGAGGCTAGAATAGATGAGATATCCAAAACCCAAAAACCATTTTTGGAAATTCCACCTAGAAGTGTCTCAATTATATTATTAATTTTTTTTTAAATATTCCTAAGTCTAAACTTAGGGAATATGGTTAATTAATCAACATTAATTAAGATAACATGAGAGAAAAAACTCACATGGATCGATCCAACGATGATATTATCCATTTATTAAGTTTTAATCTTGGTCGTTGGTGCTCCAACAATGATTATAAGAGGAGGTTGATGTGGTGATGGAGAACACACTTAAGCAGTTTGATTTCCTTGGTAGATCGATTTCCAGAGTAGCAACATTCAGTTTCCGGAGAGAGCTAGAGATCAAAGAAATGAGTGAGGGGCATAGACAATGATTTGAAGGAATTTTTCCAGATTTGGAGAGGAAACAACAAGAGGGCCGAGTTATGCCCAGTGAGGCAGCACAGAGGACTGCGCAGTTGCTTCAGAGAGGGTAGTTTGATTTGCTGGGGAGAAAATCATTCTTAGTTCCAGAGGTCGGGCAAAGGTTCTATAGGGCTGAAGATATTATTTCCTCAATAGAAGAAGGCATAACGTGTTGGGAAAAATACTGAGAGGGGGGGGGTGAATCAGTATTTAGTGCTGACTGAAAACTTTTTACTTTTTCTTTCTCTAAAACCCATACGCTACTTTAATGAACCCAAGTCGCGTATACACACGGATATCCTTAATGAAACTTGCGTATTACCAGAGATCTCATTATGTAGATAATTATTTACTTTGATCATTGCATCATTCATTCATTAGATGTTCAGTAAGCAGTAAACATGTACAGTAAGAACAGAATAAATCATCACACATAAGCAACACACACATGAACACCAGGATTTAAGGTGGAAACTAAATTTGGGAGAAAACCACTGTTGTTGTCGTCTCAGTCTTCAATATTTTATTATAAAGAAAACATCTTACAACCATGTACTGGTGCAGACTCATACCAGTATGCAGGCACCCACCTGTAGAAGGCTACAACCTTCTCTCGTTTACCAGCCTCTACTGGAAGGGAGCTACAACCCCCTGCTCTTGTTTACCAGCCTCTCCTGGAAGGGAGCTACTACCCCTGCTCTCGTTTACCAGCCTCACATGGAAGGGAGCTACTACCCCCTGCTCTCATTTACCAGCTACCACTGGAAGGGAGCTACAACCCCCTCACTGAAGGCTTCGACCCTCAGCACCATTGCGGACCACGTTTCATCAATTTTCATACTGGACCCACTCCTCACATTTAAGCTCATCATACATCAAACTGAAACTTATAACCCCATCAATTCATTCATTGAATCATCAACCAATCAACCAACAACTTTATCTTTGATCAACATAATCAGCAGCATAATCAACATTCAAACAACCCAGATCTGTGTGAATACATCATTGACAGATAGCAGTAAAAATAGCAGAGTAGATCAGACATTTCATTCCACATACTTCAGCAAAACCCTAGATTTCATACGTGCTTTTACTTCACTGAACCTGTGTGTATACGCGCTTTCACATAAACAAACATGCGTATGCACATATTTCAGAACTGATTTCACATACCATACGCACTTTTGCTGAAGTCAACCCGCGTATATACGCGCTTTCTCTGCCATGAACCTGCGTATATATCTACAGACATTATAGGGAAGCACAATTCTTCAGACCAGATAAACAACTCAGATCTCACCCTTTACTTCAGCAAAGATTCGCCAGATCACAGATCTAAACATTCCATAATTAGATCTAGAAAATACATAGACATTTCAGATCTAGAGATCCCTCTTCATCATTTTCTTCGTAGCTGCATTATGAATTCAGATCTATCAGCAAACTGTTACCCATTCCATGCAGATATACTTCAGAGTGAAGTATTCATTAAAACCCAGACACATGCACACCCTTGCACTATGATCTTCTTCTCCTTATATAGATTTAGCCTTTGTCAATACCATGAGTCAAAACCACTCAACTGCTGATGGTATTCCTAGATGGGATCAAATAGATAATCAAGCGCTCAATACTTTGGGTCAATACCATGGTAATTTCCCCTGTTTTACTAAATTTAGAGCACAAATGGGAATACGCTACTTGTCAAGTACATTTTCGCGTACATACGCAACTTATCTTTAACAAACCCGTGTATGCCTTGTGACATACCTTGATTAACATTATTTTGGCACTTTCTGAGCTACTTCTGAACTGATCTGTAGATACATCAGATTTACATCATTAACAACTCATCAAGTAAGTTTTCATCAAGGAAAAATTCATCAGGCAGGTTGCCATCCAAAGACAACTCATTGCATCATATTTCCAACAATCTCATTTCATCAAGTAGGTTGCCATCAAGGAAAACACTCTACATCATATTGCCAACAATCTCCCCCTTTGGACTTGATGGCAACCATGATGGTGTTTTATCACCACAACAGATAGATACATTGATTATAACCATTATACAAACACCATGATACTCTCCCCCTATTCAAACACCATGTTACTCTCCCCCTTTGACATCAAGGGCAAAGGGTGGATCAAAGCCAAAACAAGGTTTTGCTTCTATTGTAGAAAGAAGAGCTCTGTAGAACTAATGTGCACTGAAGTTACCATGCTCCCCCTAAGTTTATGTTGAATCTTCAAACACATATTTTTTCAATGAAGTACATGACTCTATGATCTTTCCTATCATCAAAGACTCATACTTACATCAGTGATCCAACCAAGTGGATTTACATATGTGACTCAAGTACCCAACCAAGTGGGTTTACACTTTTTTGACTCAACTACCCAACCAAGTCGGTTTACGAATTTGATCAAGTCCTTACATGACTGAATATTACAATTTTACATCATAGGTCTCAACATGACCTTTTCATCAAAATACAAATATGATTTTTTATGACCAATATCAGAAAGACCTCAAGAGAGAGATCATATTTCAGAACCATCATAATGCCAACAATGCATTACTTTCCATATGACCAATGCTCCCCCTTAGCTTGTGCATTCTGAACACTTTCAACAGCAAATCATCAAGGCATCTTTATAAAAAATTAGAGAATGAAACAGAATTATGAGAACTTGAACACCACCAGAGATACCAAACAGCACTGCAGTTGTGCTGAAGAATGCTGACCCAGAAAAATTTGTCAGCAACCACCCATACACGGTTTTCTGTGTATAACCTCGCATATATATGCGACTGTCTTCAGCAGAACTCGCGTGTATACGCAGCTTTAGTTCACTAAACCCGCGTATGAAAAGTGAAACACTGAAAATTTCCACAATTTCATCTCCCCCTGAATTTGTACCACCTGTACCTGTCTTCTTCACATCAGATGCACTGTCAGAAATAAACATAACCAAAATTACCAAACCAACCATGGGAATCATCATACATTGCTCCCCATGTGATGATACATTACTAATCCCTATAATATATCTCACATCATCCTGCAGCCATTATGAGAAGTAGGCTTTAGAAGCGGATGACTGCAGTAGGATTATTATCCCCTACGTTTTTGACGGGTCCTCCTTCCTTTTCCAGCTTTGCTTGAAATTTCTTATTGTGTGCTGGAAATTATCCAATTTCTCAGATTCATTCATCCTGCATTGTTTTTCTACATGTCCATACTTGTTACAGGCATAACATCTTGCATGACCAGAAAAGTAAGCATAAGGATCATAATGTGTTTTTCTATTCTTTCTTCTATTGCAATCAGCTGCTTTATGACCATACTTGCTACATGAAAAATAATATCCCTTGAAGAAACCAGAGTACCTTTCTGTGTAGAATCTGTTTGTATGTGACTGAAACATTCTTCTTCTGCAATTAGTTGCAATATGCCCATAATTATGATATTTAAAGAATTCAACATTATTGATCATAGGAGGGAATGATTTCTTTTGAGAGTTCATGATTGTCGGTTGATCTTTTGTTTCTTTCAACACTTCAGATTTTGCATTGATATCCTTTGAATATTTAGCACTTCCTTGTGAACTAGATTCTCCTTTAACAATTTCATGAAAACCAAGACCAAATTTAATAGAAGGAGACCTTTGACTACTAAGAATATTTTCCAGAATCTTAGTACTATCTTGAAACCTCAAGAGTTTATCTTTTTCTTCTAATTTACCTTTTAAAATGTTTACCTCAACCTCCAATCTTTGGCATTGCTTCTTCATACTTTCTTCAATCATTCTTCCTTCTTCTACCTGATCATTCAATTTTATAATCTCTTCTTTCAACCCTTTTTCTTTTTCTTCAAATTTTTGTAGAAGTTCTTCATTCTTCTTATTTCATTTTTCCAGTTCTTCTTTCAGAGAGATGATTTCTGCTTCAAGTCTTTCACTTTGATTGGTTACTTTATCCTATAGTCTTTGATACATTTCTATCCATCTTTGATACATTTATTTATGACCATTCATTCTAGAGATCATATCTTGGTAGATAGATTCCTTCTTTTTAAATTGATCTTCATCATTAATCTTGAGATTTGCTTCTAGACCCATACTGTTACTTTCACTATCTTTTTCACTATCTTCACCATTGCTTGCATAAATAAGTGAATCACAAAGATTAGTACCTTTTTCATCTTCTTCATTTTCTGCTGCACATGTTTTCTAAGATATCTCCTTTCTTTGAGTAGCCTTCTTCTTTTGCTTCCTTGCCATGAGCACTAGCAGATCTTGGTCAGAATCTTCTTCATCCTCATTTGACATTTCATCATTTTCTTCATTTGTATAATAGCTCTTTCCCTTTTCAGATTGTTTCCCTTTATCATGATTTTCTTCATAAGGACATTTAGCAGCATAATGACCAACTCTCCACAATTAAAACACTTGAAGGGAAGCTTACCTCTGAATGTTCCAGTACCTAGTTGGAGTCTTCTCACAAAATTTGCTTCTTCTTCTTCTGATATGCAACTTGATTCCTTGACAACTTCCTTTTCTTTTCCTTTTGCACATGCCTTAAAGGCAACTTCTCTGATTTGAGAGGGACCTTATTTTCTCATTTCAAAAGCAGTTAGAATACCATGTAGTTGAACAATAGTAAGAGTTTGCAGATCTTTCCTTTCTTCAATAACAGATACTTTTGACTCAAATTTTGAAGTCAAAGATCTTAAGACTTTTTCAACCAGAGTAGTATCGGTTATGGTTTCACCCAAACTTCTCATACAATTTACAATATCATCTAGACGTAAAAAGAAACTGGCAATACTCTCATCACTATGCATCCTTAAATTTTCATATTCAATTCTGAGAGTTTGGACTTTGGCACTTTTTACCTTTGTATCTCCTTCATAGCTTAGAATGATTTTGTCCCATATTTCTTTCGCTGAATTTAGCTGCATCACTTTAGAAAATTCTGGTTCAGACATGCTTCCTAATAAAACATTGACTGCTTTGGCATTGATTTCATATTTCTTCCTTTGTGCTGCATCATTAGGAATAATTGCCGGATACTGATAACCTTCTTCCACGATTGCCCATACTTCTGCACCAAGACTTTGCAAATATGCTTTTGTTCGTATCTTCCAAAATAATAGATTACTTCCATTGAATAAAGGGGGCCTTAGAGAAAGTACTCCTTCATGACTTCCCATTGCGACAGATCTTCTTCAAGCGATCAAGCTTCTGCAGAAGGACCGGCTCTGATACCAATTGTTGGGAAAAATACTGAGAGGGGGGGGGGGTGAATCAGTATTTAGTGCTGACTGAAAACTTTTTACTTTTTCTTTCTCTAAAACCCATACGCTACTTTAATGAACCCAAGTCACGTATACATGTGGATATCCTTAATGAAACTTGCGTATTACCAAAGATCTCATTATGTAGATAATTCTTTACTTAGATCATTGCATCATTCATTCATTAGATGTTTAGTAAGCAGTAAACATGTGCAGTAAGAACATAATAAATCATCACACATAAGCAACACACACATGAACATCAGGATTTAAGGTGGAAACCCAATTCGGGATAAAACCACCGTTTTCGTCGTCTCAGTCTTCAATATTTTATTATAAAGAAAACATCTTACAACCATGTACTGGCACAGACTCATACCAGCACGCAGGCGCCCACCTGCAGAAGGCTACAACCTTCTCTCGTTTACCAGCCTCTCCTGGAAGGGAGCTACAACCCCCTGCTCTCGTTTACCAGCCTCTCCTGGAAGGGAGCTACTACCCGCTGCTCTCGTTTACCAGCCTCACCTGGAAGGGAGCTACTACCCCTTGCTCTCGTTTACAAGTTACCACTGGAAGGGAGCTACAACCCCCTCACTAAAGGCTTCGACCCTCAGCACCATTGCGGACCACGTTTAATAAATTTTCATACTGGACCCACTCCTCACATTTAAGCTCATCATACATCAAACTGAAACTTATAACCCCCTCAATTCATTCATTGAATCATCAAGCAATCAACCAACAACTTGATATTTGATCAACATAATCAGAAGCATAATCAACATTCAAACAACCCAGATCTGTGTGAATACATATTGACAGATAGCAGTAAAAATAGCAGAATAGATCAGACATTTCATTCCACATACTTCAGCAAAACCCTAGATTTCATACGTGCTTTTACTTCACTGAACCTGCGTGTATACGCGCTTTCACAGAAACAAACCTGCGTATGCACATATTTCAGAACTGATTTCACATACCATACACGCTTTTGCTAAAGTCAACCCACATATATACGCGCTTTCTCTGCCATGAACCTGCGTATAGATCTACAGACATTATAGGGCAACGCAATTCTTTAGACCAGATAAACAACTCAGATCTCACCCTTTACTTCAGCAAAGATTCGCCAGATCACAGATCTAAACATTCCATAATTAGATATAGAAAATACATAGACATTTCAGATCTAGAGATCCCTCTTCATCATTTTCTTCATAGTTGCATTATGAATTCAGATCTATCAGCAAACTGTTACCCATTCCATGCAGATATACTTCAGAGTGAAGTATTCATTAAAACCCAGACACATGCACACCCTTGCACTATGATCTTCTTCTCCTTATATAGATTTAGCCTTTGTCAATACCATGAGTCAAAACCACTCAACCACTGATGGTACTCCTGGACGGGATCAAATAGATAACCAAGTGCTCAATACTTTGGGTCAATACCATGGTAATGTCCCTTGGTTTCCTAAATTTAGAGCGCAAATGGAAATACGCTACTTGTCACATACATTTTCGCATACATACGCGACTTATCCTTAACAAACCCGCATATGCCTTGTGACATACCTTGATTAACAGTATTCTGGCACTTTCTGATCTACTTCTAAACTGATCTGTAGATACATCAGATTTACATCATTAACAACTCATCAAGTCATTTTTCATCAAGGACAACTTCATCAGGCAGGTTTCCGTCCAAATACAACTCATTGCATCATATTTCCAACAATCTCATTTCATCAAGTAGGTTGCCAGCAAGGAAAACACTCTGCATGATATTGCCAACAATATCCCCCTTTGGACTTGATGGCAACCATGATGGTGTTTTATCACCACAACAGATAGATACATTGATTATAACCATTATACAAACACCATTATACTCTCCGCCTATTCAAACACCATGTTACTCTCCCCCTTTGACATCAAGGGCAAAGGGTGGATCAAAGCCAAAACAAGATTTTGCTTCTCTTGTAGAAAGAAGAGCTCTATAGAACTAATGTGCACTGAAGTTACCATGCTCCCCCTGAGTTTATGTTGAATCTTCAAACACATATTTTTTCAATGAAGTACATGACTCTATGATCTTTCCTATCATCAAAGACTCATACTTACATCAGTGATCCAACCAAGTGGATTTACATATGTGACTCAGGTACCCGACCAAGTGGGTTTACACATTTTTGACTCAACTACCCAACCAAGTGGGTTTACGAATTTGATCAAGTCCTTACATGACTGAATATTACAATTTTACATCATAGGTCTCAACATGACCTTTTCATCAAAATACAAATATGACTTTTGATGACCAATATCAGAAAGACCTCAAGAGAGAGATCATATTTCAGAACCATCATAATGCCAAAAATGCATTACTTTCCATATGACCAATGCTCCCCCTTAGCTTGTGCATTCTGAACACTTTCAACAGCAAATCATCAAGGCATATTTATAAAAAATCAGAGAATGAAACAGAATTATGAGAACTGGGACACCACCAGAGATACCAAACAGCACTGCAGTTGTGCTGAAGAATGTTGACCTAGAAAAATTTGTCAGCAACCACCCATACGCAGTTTTCTGTGTATAACCTCGCGTATATACGTGATTGTATTCAGCAGAACTTGCGTGTATACGCGGCTTTAGTTCACTAAACCCGCGTATGAAAAGTGAAACACTGAAAATTTCCACAACTTCATCTCCCCCTGAATTTGTACCACCTGTACCTATCTTCTTCACATCAGATGCACTGTCAGAAATAAACATAACCAAAATTACCAAACCAACCATGGGAATCATCATACATTGCTCCCCCTGTGATGATACATTACTAATCCCTATAATGTCTCTCACATCATTCTACAGCCATTATGAGAAGTAGGCTTTAGAAGCGGATGACTGCAGTAGGATTATTATCCCCACGTTTTTTACCGGTCCTCCTTCCTTTTCCAGCTATGCTTGAAATTTCTTATTGTGTGCTGGAAATTATCCAATTTCTCAGATCCATTCATCCTGCATTCTTTTTCTACATGTCCATACTTGTTACAGGCATAACATCTTGCATGACCAGAAAAGTAAGCATAAGGATCATAATGTGTTTTTCTATTCTTTCTTCTATTGCAAGCAGCTGCTTTATGAACATACTTGCTACATGAAAAATAATATCCCTTGAAGAAACCAGAGTACCTTTCTGTGTAGAATCTGTTTGTATGTGACTGAAACATTCTTCTTCTGCAATTAGTTTCAATATGCCCATAATTATGATATTTAAAGCATTCAACATTATTGATCATAGGAGGGAGTGATTTCTTTTGAGAGTTCATGATTGTCGGTTGATCTTTTGTTTCTTTCAACACTTCAGATTTTGCATTGATATCCTTTGAATCTTTAGCACTTCCTTGTGAACTAGATTCTCCTTTAACAGTTTCATGAAAACCAAGACCAAATTTAATAGAAGGAGACCTTTGACTACTAAGAATATTTTCCAGAATCTTAGTACTATCTTGAAACCTCAAGAGTTTATCTTTTTCTTCTAATTTGCCTTTTAAAATGTTTACCTCAACCTCCAATCTTTGGCATTGCTTCTTCATACTTTCTTCAATCCTTCTTCCTTCTTCTACTTGATCATTCAATTTTAGAATCTCTTCTTTCAACCCTTTTTCTTGTTCTTCAAATTTTTGTAGAAGTTCTTCATTCTTCTTATTTGATTTTTCCAGTTCTTCTTTCAGAGAGATGATTTCTGCTTCAAGTCTTTCACTTCGATTGGTTACTTTATCCTGCAGTCTTTGATACATTTCTATCCATCTTTGATACATTTATTTCTGATCATTCATTCTATAGATCATATCTTGGTAGATAGATTCATTTTTTTTAAATTGATCTTCATCATTAATCTTGAGATTTGCTTCTAGACCCATACTGTTACTTTCACTATCTTTTTCACTATCTTCACCATTGCTTGCATAAGGAAGTGAATCACAAAGATTAGTACCTTTTTCATCTTCTTCATTTTCTGCTGCACATGTTTTCTAAGATATTTCCTTTCTTTGAGTAGCCTTCTTCTTTTGATTCCTTGCCATGAGCACTAGCAGATCTTGGTCAGAATCTTCTTCATCCTCATTTGACATTTCATCATTATCTTCATTTGTATAATAGCTCTTTCCCTTTTCAGATTGTTTCCCTTTATCATGATTTTCTTCATAAGGAAATTTAGCAGCATAATGACCAACTCTTCCGCAATTAAAACACTTGAAGGGAAGCTTACCTCTGAATGTTCCAGTACCTGGTTGGAGTCTTCTCACAAAATTTGCTTCTTCTTCTTCTGATATGTAACTTGATTCCTTGACAACTTCATTTTCTTTTCCTTTTGCACATGCCTTAAAAGCAACTTCTCTGATTTGAGAGGGACATTATTTTCTCATTTCAAAAGCAGTTAGAATACCATGTAGTTGAACAATAGTAAGAGTTTGCAGATCTTGCCTTTCTTCAATAGAAGATACTTTTGACTCAAATTTTGAAGTCAAAGATCTTAAGACTTTTTCAACCAGAGTAGTATCGGTTATGGTTTCACCCAAACTTCTCATACAATTTACAATATCATCTAGACGTAAAAAGAAACTGGCAATACTCTCATCACTATGCATCCTTAAATTTTCATATTCAATTCTGAGAGTTTGGATTTTGGCACTTTTTACCTTTGTATCTCCTTCATAGCTTAGAATGATTTTGTCCCATATTTCCTTCGCTGAATTTAGCTGCATCACTTTAGAAAATTATGGTTCAGACATGCTTCCTAATAAAACATTGACTGCTTTGGCATTGATTTCATATTTCTTCCTTTGTGCTGCATCATTAGGAATAATTGCCGGATACTGATAACCTTCTTCCACGATTGCCCATACTTCTGCACCAAGACTTTGCAAATATTCTTTTGTTCGTATCTTCCAGAATAACGGATTACTTCCATTGAATAAAGGGGGCCTTAGAGAAAGTACTCCTTCATGACTTCCAATTGCGACAGATCTCCTTCAAGCGATCAAGCTTCTGCAGAAGGACCAACTCTGATACCAATTGTTGGGAAAAATACTGAGAGGGGGGGGGGGGGTGAATCAGTATTTAGTGCTGACTGAAAATTTTTTACTTTTTCTTTCTCTAAAAACCATACGCTACTTTAATGAACCCAAGTCACGTATACACGTGGATATCCTTAATGAAACTTGCGTATTACCAGAGATCTCATTATGTAGATAATTATTTACTTAGATCATTGCATCATTCATTCATTAGATGTTCAGTAAGCAGTAAACATGTGCAGTAAGAATAGAATAAATCATCACACATAAGCAACACACACATGAACACCAAGGATTTAAGGTGGAAACCCAATTCGGGAGAAAACCACCGCTGCCGTCGTCTCAGTCTTCAATATTTTATTATAAAGAAAACATCTTACAACCATGTACTGGCGCAGACTCATACCAAAGACGCAGTAACTCACCTGCTGCAGGCCACAATCTTCTCTCTCGCTACTGTACCCCCCCCCCGGAAAGGAGCTACAACCCCCTGCTCTCATTTGCCAGCCTCTCCTGGAAGGGAGCTACTACCCCCTGCTCTCATTTACCAGCCTCTCCTGGAAGGGAGATACTACCCCCTTCTCTCGTTTACCAGCTACCACTGGAAGGGAGCTACAACCCCCTCACTGAAGGCTTCGACCCTCAGCACCATTGCAGACCACGTTTCATCAATTTTCATACTGGACCCACTCCACACATTTAAGCTCATCATACATCAGACTGAAACTTATAACCCCATCAATTCATTCATTGAATCATCAACCAATCAACCAAAAACTTGATCTTTGATCAACATAATCAGTAGCATAATCAACATTCAAACAACCCAGATCTGTGTGAATACATCATTGACAGATAGCAGTAAAAATAGTAGAATAGATCAGAAATTTCATTCCACATACTTCAGAAAAACCCTAGATTTCATACGCGCTTTTACTTCACTGAACCTGCGTGTATACGCGCTTTCACAGAAACAAACCTGCGTATGCACATATTTCAAAACTGATTTCACATACCATACGCGCTTTTGCTGAAGTCAACCCGCGTATATACACGCTTTCTCTACCATGAACCTGCGTATAGATCTATAGACATTATAGGGCAGCGCAATTCTTCAGACCAGATAAACAACTCCGATCTCACTCTTTACTTCAGCAAATATTTTTCAGATCACAGATCTAAACATTCCGTAAATAGATCTAGAAAATACATAGACATTTCAGATCTAGAGATCCCTCTTCATCATTTTCTTCATAGCTGCATTATGAATTCAGATCTATCAGCAAACTATTACCCATTCCATGCATATATACTTCAGAGTGAAGTATTCATTAAAACCCAGACACATGCACACCCTTGCACTATGATCTTCTTCTCCGTATATAGATTTAGCCTTTGTCAATACCATGAGTCAAAACCACTCAACCGCTGATGGTATTCCTGGACGGGATCAAATAGATAATCAAGCGCTCAATACTTTGGGTCAATACCATGGTAATGTCCCCTGGTTTCCTAAATTTAGAGCGCAAATAGGAATACGCTACTTGTCACGTACATTTTCACGTACATACGCGACTTATCCTTAACAAACCCGCGTATGCCTTGTGACATACCTTGTTTAACATTATTGTGGCACTTTTTGAGCTACTTCTGAACTGATCTATAGATACATCAGATTTAAATCATTAACAACTCATCAAGTCAGTTTTCATCAAGGACAACTTCATCAGGTAGGTTGCCATCCAAAGACAACTCATTGCATCATATTGCCAACAATCTCATTTCATCAAGTAGGTTGCCATCAAGGACAACACTCTACATCATATTGCCAACATAACGACTTCATCAGAGACTGGTTGGAGACTTGAAGTCATAGATACTGCACAGTGCAATGCAGAGGCTAATGCAGAGAATTCAAGAGGAAAAATTTTCTATAGGTAGGTTGTTCTGGGATTTATTGTGGAGGAATGGTAATTCCTTTCAATTATCCCAGATTTTTGTTGTTGTTGATTTCTGTTTTTGGGCATCTAGATTGTACTGAGATTTTCATTGCTACATAAGAATAAAAACCCTCATTGCTGCAATAATTTTCCCAAGTTGAGTTCCTCCAGGGACTTTTGTCCAAAAATAATTGTATCATATTTTATGTGTGTGTGTTAGAATTTCTCAGTTTCTAGCACTATCATTTTCCATAGAATTTTATTATGAAGGTTGCAGTGTGTTTATTTCGATATTTGTCATAGTAGATAAATTGTTAAAATAATTAACAATGAGGATAAATAATACCAATTGTTGCAATAGGATTCAAGTTTTAGGAATTTTCACATGGTATGAGAGCATGAGTGATCATCCAAGAAGCTTAGAGGTGAAGCGGAAAATTTCATTTCTCAAACAGAGTAACGGGCCAAATTTCTTGAGGCAATAAAAATCCTTTTTAGGTAGGCCGAGTTATTGGGGCATCATTTTAATTTTTAGTTGTAGGGTGGCAAAAAAATCAAGTTTCCCATATTAGTGATTCTAGACGTCATAAGGAGTAGTTGTAACTTAGAATTTTCGCTAAGAAAATTCTTTGGTTGGACATAGAGGGTTTTGCAGTAGTGTGCTAGAGAAAAGTCAACGTCGAGTGGAAGAGAGAAAAGTACACAGAGGAAAAAATTTCCTCAGGCAACTTCGAGTCACAGAAGTTCAAATTTCTAGGCAGATTGGTAGTAGAAGCAAGCATATCTATGCATTCTGGGAGGGAGTGCTAGTAGAGCAACAACCACGCAGAGGGAAAGAGGGATTTTTTGAAAATTTTGAGATGGCCAATGTAGGCCTTCGAGATCAAGATAGGTTGGATGGATCATCCAACTATGTCATCTATAAGGCTAGGATATCCTTCCTTCTATATGAATATGGCCTGAAAACCTACATTGATAATGTAGTGGCAGTTTCTTAGGATGCAGATCAACTGAAGGAATATAGGTAGGAGATGGCATGAGCAAAGAGGTTGATCCTTGATGGAGTCCAAGACCATATTCTCTCACATATAGTAGCCAAGGTAATGACCAAAGTGATGTGGGATTCTCTCTTAGGGTTATATCAGGTAACTTTAGAGCATCAGAAGACATTCCTAGAAGAGAAGTTGAGATGCATTTGGACGTAGAAGGGGGAATGCATATATCCCTTCCTTACTAGGATTTAGGAGGTATGAGACCAGTTGTAAATTGTTGGGGAAACACCTCTACCATTAGAGCTAGTATGATTGGCACTCAACAACATCTCATAGGATTTTCAAGTATTTTTCCAAATCATATTGGGTAGAGATAGGCTACTAGAGTGGGACAGGATGTGGGCTGATTTGCGGTATGAGAAGTTGAGATGAGCTCTGTTAAAGAGATCCACTAGTGGAAGTAGTAGCAATAGATCTAATATGGTGAGGGAGGAGAATATGACCCTCACTTATAAGGGTCCCAATCAGGGGTAGGGGGAGCATACGAAGAAGAATGAGGACATGTTAAAGGTCAAATGCTTCAAGTGTGGTGAGCTTGGTCACTACAGTACCCAGTGTCTTGTCAAAAAGAAGGACAAGGAGGAGAAGCAGTACTAGCAAGAAGCTTCAACATAGATCTACAGGATGTCCTCTAGGCTATAGGAAGACCTCACTAGTGTGCCCATATACCTCTAGGAATGAGTTGAGGTGACTTGGAGTTGCCCCGAAGAGCTATAGAGTTGGGCAGGATCCTTGAGGATTCCACCTCAAGGATCAATACATGTCTATGGGGTCATAGAGACTAGTAGTTATCAGATGTTGGAGAGCGCAGTGCATATTTGGCAGCAATGCAGAGTGTTATGGTGCAGAGTCAACAAAAATGAAGATTCTTTAATGACAGTGTAGGGGCTAGTAGAAATAAGAGACTCGGGAGAGAGATGCATTATACTGATAACAAATTATTCAATATTTTGGATGTTTTTCAGTTGTAGATGTTGCAGTAGCAGCAACAACATAGTTGTAGTGCATATGCAGTGTTGGCATCAGTACAATAGGGTAAAAAATAGCACAAATGAAATTTATTTCAAACTTTCACAGTAGTTGGTGGGACAAAAAAACCATACATCAACAACGTGGCATGAAATGATGCAGAGACAATGTGTTATGGAAAGATGTGAAACACTAGAAAACATTCCTCGCTAAGAGGGAGTGTTAGTTTTTTGTAGCATTGAATGTGTTCTAGCCATGAAATTTAGTGGAGAGGCTAGAATACATGAGACCTACAAAAAATATAAACTTTTTATGGAACATTACAAGGAAAAGACCCTCTAGCAGAGGTTATAACGGAGGTTCTTAGTGTTATAAAATTAGCCAAAATTGTCAAAAAAACATTTTCTACAACATCCATTTTCAGTAATGGAGGTTTTGGCGGAGCTTCTAATGGAATTTCAACACAACTGAAAAAACTGGGCGGCTGGAGGTTATTATAGATGTTTTTCTCATCGGTACGCTATTCAGGTGTCAATGCACCAGTGTGTTTTAGATTAAATGAACTGGTCTTGCAAACCTACGAAGCATCGGGACAGAAAAGAAATAAAGGACGCCCCGGGGAGTTTAGAAACGTCCTAGTCCATGTCATCCAAACGGTCGCCTCGAAGCTATCGAAGGTGCATGCACTGGGCCGTAAAGGTCTAAAACCGCACTAGGAACACTGTAGGTGATATAACGCACCGTGTCGTTCTAATTTCTATTGGGATTTGTGTGGTTCCCATAGGTCGTATCAACGCACTGGCTCATAGTATTATATAAATGCATCAGTGCACAGTATCACACAAACACACTGTAATTCGTATTGGTATTTGTGCAGCGCACATAAGTCATAGAAACGAACTGGTGATAAGTCTCACATAAATGCATCGGTGCGCAGTATCACACAAATGCACTGAGAGTTATAATTGGTATTGGTATTTTTATTGTAAGTGGAAAGAACTTCTATACATTCGTTCCACTAGATCCCTCAAACATTTGTAAAAAAATTCCCCCCTTTCGTTAACCTCCAGCACCACTCTAGATGAGCTAAGGAGAAATTACTTTTCATTTGCATGTTTTATTTGTTTTCTTTTCTTAGAAAAAAAATCCTTTTCTGAGTTGTTGGTCCCTGCAGAACATTAAACATATGTGAATTAATACATTGTTTGAAACATGTTATCTAATAATTTTAAGTATATTATTAATGAAAATTAAAAAAAGAAACTCATATTGGATTGATAGTATTTTTTTCATTCACCTGATTTGTCCTTTTGCATTTTTTCCATCAAGATTTTACACTCTTCTAGTCCTAGATCAAAAATAATCTTATTGAGCTTCGTCATTTTGTGGCTCCGCATGATACAAAATAAACAATACATATTATTTAAACTTACATATAGTTCAAAAATAATATTTTTTGTAAATAATTTACAAAGAACTTGCTTTTTTTACTCTTCTTGATGTGCTATCAATATTTTTGTTACTTGATCTCTTGTTAGCCATTTTTTAATCAATATGAAACCTGTACCATATTATTCATTAATATATTTTATAAATAAATCATCAAATTTTCAGGTAAAAAAAAAATATTAAGAAACTGGTGTGCCTTTAATGTTGTACGCACCAACGTTAGTGCGTCATGTTATTATAAATGCACCGCAAAAATAGTATAAAACACCATATGGTTCTCTATGTAAACAAGGAGCACTAGTGAGTTATATGTTAACCAACGCACCAATTAACACAGATAAATTAATTAAAATCCTCTAGTGTTAGTTTTTGTAGCATATGGTGTCATGGAGGGGACAGTGCGTCCTATTCTTATAAACACACCACAAAAACAGGAGACCACTGTATGATGCTCTCTGTGAACAGGGAGACCTGGTGTGTTATATGTTAAACGGTGCATCAATTAACACATTAAATAAATAAATTTCCAAACAGTACGTGCACAGTGTGCTACAATGAAATAACGCACCAATGCCCTATTTTACATATGGCGCATAGATTAAAAAATATATTTTTTAATTTTTTTTATCAAATAGTACATGTGCAATGCGTTGTGATATGACAGTGCATTGGTGCGCTAGTTTACGCAGGGTGGATTGATTAAAAAAATTCAGTTTTTTTAAAATTCATGAATGGGCCGACATGGATTGAGATCTAACTATGCAAGTCATCCCGTGGGTTAGATGTAATAGGCCTATATGTATATATATAGAAATAGAAACCCTATAAATATAAAATGAAAAGCCCTAATTCTGAAATAGAAACAAGAAGAAGCAAGGGAAAAAATAAAAAATAAAAAAATGAAGGGTTTAGGGTAAAATGATTTTTTTTTTAAATTTTTTTTAAATTTCTAAAAATGAACAGTAAATTTAATTTTTTTTACTTACTGCATAAAAAATATTGTAGAAAATGTAAAAAAAACAATTAAATTTAATCATGAAATCGTTTGAAATTCTATGCTACAGGTTATGAATCACCAGAGGTTTGGAATTTTGATTGTCTGAATAGTTCTATTTGAAAGTATTATGCTGCTCCATAGTGCTCTCATGCTCTCTTGCTCCAGGTATGTCTCGTGCAAATCTTTGGCTGAATTTTTTTGCAAAAATAGTGAAATAATGAAAATAATTTAGTATTTAAAGAATTGTTTTATGAAATTAGATGTTTGAAAATATTTTTCCACCCTTTTTTCAATTTACCGCTTTTTTTCACTTAAAAAAAATAAAGTTGCACTTTTTTTATTTGCGGCTATTCGTCATCGATGCATCAATTAATAACACCACACCAGTGCGTCAGTTAATAACACAACACTGGTTCATAATAACTAAAATGCACTGGTGCGCAGTAACTAAAACACACCGGTGCAGTGATCTGTACATTAACACCAATAACAATAAGTCCATTTTTAAGGCACCGAAATTACTTTTAGGTGTGTACACCAAAAATTATTGTTGATTTTTCTCAAATACACAGAGAAAATATCATAATTATATCGAATGGGAAATTCTTCAAAATCTAGCCCGTTCCATAGTATTTCTCAAAGTCCATCACGGAGTTCTCCCTATCCATCTCAAGATGTAATATTTATTTCAGATTTTATTTATATTTTCATTATCTAATTGAATTTATGTTTTTTATCCATGTCAATCAGCTTAGTAAAATTTATAATTTATACAAATTTGCAGGTTCATGCAGATTTAGAATCAAGTTCAAATGCACAAAATATTCAAACAACTCTAACATCATAATCTCTTATCAGGAGCAGCATACTGCAAGGCGCATTTGGTAGATGAAAATGGACAGCTGCTTCACCCTACCAATTGTAACAATATTGCATCTTCTAGCCACAATCCAAGGACAATGATGGTAATAATAATTTTTTGGTATATTAATGTAATTATTTCAACACCAAACCAATTAATAATGCATTGTCAACGTTCTTACTAATTGATATCATAGATTTTGTACTAATCATGTGCAAATATTTTTTTTAAATTATTAGGATTCTAGTGATGATGAGAGACCTACATACCATCTTCTGTTGCACCTCACGACAATTTCAAATTGAGAGAAGGCTGAATTAAGAGAAAAAAATCAGAGAGGAAAGATACCAAGAATGGTTGAATCGACCACTGATTCAATTCCCACTACGTCCAAATTCACCAATTAGGAATGACTACAAAAATAGCAGTTCTTCACAAGCTAGCAATGGAGGCAATCAAATAGTGGTTGGTATGGATGATTACCTAAGGGATATGACTGCCATGGAGACAATATTGTTAGATGCATTCCAAAATGATGATCAGCTAGGGGATGATGTTCATATCACTGACACCTTTTTCGAAAGCCTTAAATTTGCTTCCACCACCCCTCTCTTTGGACTCAATGGTCAGTCAAAGTCTACCCATTTGGGGACAAAAATGTTACTGTACAACTTGAAAGAAAAGTTTGGCTTGTCGAATGCATGTTTCTTGGAAATTTTGAGGTAAGCTACCATAAATTCCTCCCTTATATAATATTGAGAAATATAATCACACAATGAACATTAAAAATGGTCAATTTTATGAACGTTAATAATTATATTGGAATTAATGTACATTTAATATTTTCCATGATCACCAAATACAGGTTATTCAAAGATAAGGTTCTTTCGAGTGATAACGTATTGCTCGGTAGCTGCGAAGAGGAAAAGAAATTGTTGACAATGTTGGGTGTTGAGTACATATCATATCATGCATGTCCAAATGATTGTATTCTATACAAAGGGGAATATGCAGACAAAGAGATATGTCCGAAATGTGGGCATGACAGGTATGATAAATAAAAAAATAAAGGTAAATCATGTGGCCCTCCTTTTAAGATATTGAGGCACATGCATATAATCCTAAGGATTCAATGGCTCTTTCATTGCAAAGAATTAGCTATGTTGCAGGGATGGTATGCCTCAAAGAGAAGTGAGTTGGGAGTTATGAAAATCCCAACAGATTCAATAACCATGAAGCATATAGAGGATAAATGGCCCGAAAATCCAAGGATGAAGTATGAAGTCTACGACTCAGCATAGCCATGGATGGTGTCAACCCATATTCCCTATAGAACACCAATTATTCTATTTGGCCTCTAGTAGTGATCAATAAAAATATCCCTCCATGGTTTTCTGTGAAGAATGAACATCTTATGTTGGCTCTCATAGTCCCTGGTGGAAGACAAGTGAAGAATATGGATGTCTACTTACAACCATTGGTCGATGAATTGAAGGATCTATGGGATGGGATAAATGTATACGATGTATCAAGACCCATCACAGAAGATATGAGTTTTACGTTGTATGGCATATGTTCTTACACGACACATGATTATCCAGGCTTAGGAGTTTTCTCTGGTAAATTACATGTTTATTGATTTGTTTATATATGTAATAATATTCTTTCACTTATTAGTTATTTAATTTGTTGTAATTGTTTTGATCTTCATGATATTCTTTAACGTGCCATGCATATAAATTGTATACAATAATATCATAGGTCTTGTAACAAAAGGATATTTTGGATGTAAATGTTTTGGACCTTATCTGAAGCTAGATGGTCCAACGACCTATGAAAGCCAGTGTATGACTACTCCAGGGTATTCCTCCAAGAAGAACACCCTTATAGAAGAGCAACATCCGCTTTCAATGGTAAATGAGAGAGAACCCAAAGGCCTCCAATAATGACATCAACTGAATGGCTTAGATCATATGAGAGAGAGAAGGATAAGGAGTTCATAGAAATGTTCGATTCAAATGGGGAGCCTATGTTTGATGATCCAGAATTCTTCGACACCTATGTTGAGAAATTGCCCATTGCGATGAAAAGGAAATATTTCTTTTATAACCTCCCATATTGGGAGCATCTTAAGATTACCCACTTATTATATCCCATGCATATATTTAAAAATGTTTCATCTTATTTATGGAGGCACATATCATCGAAACAAAGTGACACATTGGTTGTTAGGAAAGGTCCTATTACTTAAAAAACTAAAAAGAAACATTGGCCAATACGATTAGAAAGTAAAGGATCAGAGGCAGACACTAGTCCCTCTAATTCATGGTATTTCAAAGAAGGAGATGTCCTATGGATTAAAAAAAAATATGATCTTTCTTTGGAAATGGAAGTTATAATGGGTGTAAGGGTGCCATATTCATATGGGACGCCTTCACTACGGCATTGCTTCACTGCGTATGACCAGTTTTCAGGGTTGAAATAGCATGACCATTTGAATCTTCTAAGAGTGCATATAATGTCAAAAGCATGATTTTATTATTTGTTATATTAATAATTTTTATCCCATGCAGGGATCATAAAAAATAACTAATTTTTTATGTTATTGCACATGTTTATAACTGTGCAGTGTCATTATCCTTTGTTCGTGTGTGGATGTATGAAACATGAATTTCCCCAAGGCCTAGGACATGTCATATCTAAATTATCTGCATTGTACGTTGGATCACGTCAAAGGAGATTCATGTGGCTAGCATTCCACGATGGTGTCAAGAGACAGTTGAGATTGTTTGTATGTTTGAGAAGGAACTACCAACAAGTTTCATGGACTTGCTAGTTCATCTTCTAATCCACCTAGTAGATGATTTTGAATTATTTGGGGGGGTTTCTTATCATTGGATGTTCTTCTTAGAGAGGAACATGAAGAAATTGAAAGGTTTTGTTCGAAAAAGGGAAAAACCCGAGGGGTATATGGCAGAGGGGTACATATTGTATGAGTATTTCTATTATTCCAATGAGTACATCAAGCAGATCAACAACAAATCAGGTGCGGTGATTTGGGACGATGAAAGGGATGAAGGCAAAAGAGAAGGGGAGCTGATCCAAATGAATGGAAAGAGGCACTTGATAAATAGTAAGCGACTTATAATTTTTCAAATTTACACAAAGTAAATATTCATGTTGAGCTTCGATATAACGTATATTTTGATCTCTATGTACTATATAATGTCGGTTGATTACATTAGCGAATTCAAAAATTGAAGCAATCAATAAATTCATTCTTTACAATTTTGAAGAGACACAACCGTGGGTCACATTGTATGAAGAAAAGAGGATGCAATGGGATAGTGATAGGAAATAATTTAGATGGTTGAATGGTATAAGTGTGACTTATCCCGATAATTTAAAAGAAAATATGCCCCAACAATTGGGTTGCTGACCAAGTCAGAGAGAAATACGATGCAACCACTCGTTACCTGCGTGTTGAAAAGGATGTGCTAAATGTAGGGATTGGGTGCACCAACTCGGTAATAATCTATTTAATTTATATGTATATTTGAAACTTAATAATGAACCTTTCAAATGCAATTACATCTATATTTCATATTTTAATTGTTGGGTTATTATAAGACACATGACACTATGATTTTTTAACTTTTTTATAGGTGCATTTGTTCCCATATATATGGGCATATGGACACCATTTTCACACAGAAAATGATGATGATGGACACATGACACAAGACTGTGGAGTGTGTTAGCACTTGAAATGGACCCCAGGCTGAAAAAGGCAAATCAGGGTAACAACTAAACCACGCTCAGCCTTGTAGCTATCCCTACAAGGACAGGAGAGGGCTCTCTCCATAGAATAGATATTCAATAACACAATAATGAACTGATTTTAGGCTAGATATATAAATGGGAAAAGGATTTTAATAAATGATTGAAATTTTCAGGGATGTATGGGATGAAAGGACAGCATGAGCTAAGGAATTAAATCAAGGACACAGAATATTTCACGGGGTACGGTAGGCAGGAGGTTTAGCAATCAAATTGAGATAAGATGGAGTGGAAAGACTGTTGAGAAGCTGAAAAGGGCATAATAAATGAATCCTTTTCAAATAGAAAAAATACACAGAGTATGAATGATTCCCCAAGGCAGAGCATATAAAATGGATTCTACCTTTCTAACTTGAAAACATTCAACTGGAAATGTTTATGAATGAATGTTGCAACATAACAATGTACATATGAAACACAAAGAAGAGACATATGCCAAAACTCATACCACATGAATCCCGCAAATCAGAGTTGCATCACTTTATTAATTCCCTGCCAAACTATACAATGGAGCACAAAGCTCACTGCCACACTATTTCCTCAGACTTTCAGACCTTTACAAATGATTAGAATTTACAATAAATAGACATATTTTGCAGGAATACAAATCGATGGGAAGAGGAGCAATCACAACTGAAGGTAGAAGGCCAAAAGCCAACAGTCTCTTCGTAAAAGAAAAGTTGTTTTTCACTCGGTCAGTGAGAAGGCGAAACATTGTAACGCAGATTTTTTGAATTGTAACTGAAGACACAATAGGTAATCCGATCCTATTTTCCTACTATTGTGGTTACCTTTATTTTATTTTAGGCTCTCGTCCTTTTGACTGTTCGCTTTCCATCTGCCATTATTCTCTGACTTTCTATAGAATGCTAAAAAAAAATGAATTTATGCTTTCGTGAAGGGAAGAAGGTATTTAAATGGGAAAAGGGAAGGGAGATGGAGGCAGGAATCATATGAAAATCACAATAGGGATCGGGAGCGGGGCGGAGATATGATATAACATAGTAATCGCAATCGGGATCGGGAGGTGGGACGCATTTGGGACGGACCATACAAAAGTTCAGATGCGATTATATTAAACCATGGAAAATCCTTTAATAAATGTAATAAAATGTGATTTGGGACTTACCAAGGGGGAAAGGGACTTTATATTATAATTGGGAGTAACTACCGTATGGTGGGCCCCGGGATATAATCGCAATCGGAGATCGGAGTCGGGAGGAGGAGCGGAATGGTGCATACAATATTTCCAATGCGATGGGGGGAAAACCCTTTGTATTATAATTTAAAATTAAAATTTCACATTAACAAAGGAAAAGGCCCTTTATCATATGAACGAGCGGAAGTATTATGGTGGGACCCAAGGGTCAATCGCAATCGCAATATCGGAGGCGGGGAGTAGTCACAATCGGGAGGTAGGGATGTGCGATGTTATCGGGACAATCGGGAGGGGAGTTGCGATCGGAGGATCAAAAGGAGGTGCGCGATCGGGAGATCGGAGGAAAGGTTGCGATCGGAAGATCAGAGGAAAGGTTGCGATCGGAAGATCGGAGGAAACGTTGCAATCGGAGGAATCGGGGCAGGACTTGCGATTGCGACGATCGGAGTGTTGTGCGATCGATCGCATTGCAACTGTTTGCAATGAAATGATCGGAACCCCTCATATAAATGTTGCGATTGAAATTTTTTTTGCGATTGCGATTTATAACAAGACTTCAAACTTTATATTATAATTTTTTTGACAATAAGCGTGGTGGGGAAGTGGTTTTAATTAAATCGCATATGTATTTCGAAGGTTTTATAATGCGATTTTTGTGATCGAAAAGGGGAAAAAAGGGGTTTTTAAAGGGAAATGATTATAAAGTTAAAAGGGAAAATGGGAAATAGGGGGGAGATTAGGAAATAGAGGGCTTTTACATCACTTAAGCATAAAATTCAATCCAGAAGTCAGTTTTGAGAGTGTAGTATACCGTTGGAAAGCTCTTTCGAGGCTCTTTCTAATGGATCTGCTTTGAAGATGATCTGACGCTGAACATGCTGTGGAAAACTTCTTTGAAAGGCAGGGACATCGTTTTGTGGAGATAACAGCTTCTGAATGGTGACTGAAAAGCAAAGTATCATGTTTTCATCAAACTGAATGAATTATATCTCTGATCCTCCTGGTGCTATAACTTTGTATTTATTGACTTCCTCATGAACTTGCTGATCTTTATTCGACACTTGACTCATTAATTTGACCATGGTGAGACCTTAGAGACCAATGAGACCCATCGTATGACCTACTGATATGATTTTTGAGAATGAAAGAGACTATTGATTGAAGACCATAGGGAGGAAAATCAGCAAGTACCTCATGAGGGAAAACTGATAAAAATTACTACCATCAATGAATCCATGACCTAGCGGCATGGTGAAATTTATTCGGTATGAGACACCTAATATGCAAATGCAAAAGAGAAATTTTGATCACTGATGGCAGTATGACTAGACAGACACTAACAAAGTGGAAATTGAGTTCGATCAATCTAGTCAATCTAGTCACTATGATCAAAACCTGGTATGAGCGACGTTAGGTTACGTCTGAATGATACAAGAGATCATTGAAGTGGGTTTCTCTTCTTTCCATTGTGTTATTGTTAGGTGCAAGTGGTGGGGCACCTTTGATCGGAATAATTTAAAGGAAGATCGTGATAGTAGGCTGATATGTATCAACTCTAGAAAGATGTGAGATGAAGCTAAGGAGCCCTATGTTTTCCCCAAACACTGCAAGCAAGTATTTTTTTACCCAGATGTGTTGGATAGGGATTGGTGGTTTTTATTGAGACATGACCCTAGATCAAAACATATTTTTTAGAACAATAGTGTTATCATGCCAAGCAAGTGAGAAGATAATGAGGGTGATCATGAAAACCGAGAGTGATATGGTACATGTGTTATTTCATCCTTTATGATTTTTAAGATGGGTTTTTATAAATAAGAGGACTTAATTTCCTTATAACTTATAAGACTTTTTTTTTCGTAACATTATAATATCTATTTTGAAATAATTGGTAATTTGCATTGTGTTAATGTTAAAATCAATATTTCACTTGATAATTTGCAATTATGTTGATCTCAAAAACAATGACGTACTATATAATGTTCTTTTTTTTTTGGTATGTAAGATCATAATAAAATAATTATAATTCTAAAGTACATGAATGTATTTGCAATATTTTCTAAACTTTATTATGTTACAAAAATTGATATTATTCTAGGTTTATTATTTTACAATTATTTACAAATTTAAAAATTTTAATAAAATCATTTCACATTAATACAATTAAAATTTTACAAATATTTTACATACAATTAGAATTAGAATTAGAATTACAATTACAATTACAATTGCAATTTTACAGTTTCACATACAATTACAATTTTAGAATTTTACATACAATTACAATTACAATTACAATCATTTCACATTAATACAATTAAAATTTCACAAATATTTTACATACAATTACAATTACAATTTTACAATTTCACATAAAATTACAATCAAAATTAAAATTACAATTACAATTTTAGAATTTTACATAAAATTTACAATTACAATTACAATTACAATTACAATCACAATTTTACGATTTCACATACAATTATAATTACAATATTTACAATTATAATTTTAGAATTTTACATAAAATCACAATAACAATTAAAATTTTGCAATTACAATCATTTCACATTAATACAATTAAAATTTTACAAATATTTTACATACAATTACAATTAAAATTGCAATTACAAAAATAAATACAATTTTGCAACTTTACATACAATTAAAATTAAAATTACAATTACAATAACGACATAATATTTAATAAATATCATGATTTAATATTAAAAATAAACATCACGATCATGATCACCATCGTACAAACATCATATTCAACTAAAAAACACAATCATACTTGCTAACATCATCTAATCATCGTGATCATGATCATCTAACAAAACACAAACGCTGTATAACATCATCACAAGAGAAACATAAAATATACATCTCATGTGAAATAATTGCTATCACATACACATCTATCCACAAGCTGCACATTAAACGAACATATCTAACATGACCTAAAAATATACACATCATGATAATCACCAACATCTAAATTAAGTACAACTGCAACATGAACATAAAATACATGGACCATACATACATACATACATACATATATATATATATATATAATGTCAAAAATATACAACTGTAATATAAATGTCAAATATCATCTGGTGGTACATCATCAATGGTAGTACTAGTCGAGGCTTGCTCAGTCATTACTGTAGCCTCGACAAGCTCAGATAGATGTCAATCATCACATGCCTACTAATTTGGTGGTGCCTCATGTTGATCAGGATCAACTGTCGGCTGCTCATGATGACTCAACATTGACGGTCCAGCCTATTCATGATCATGAGTATTGTTGGATGTTACAGGTTGCTGATCATGATGACTCAACGCGGATGGTCCAACTTGTTCATGATCATGAATGTTGGATGTTGCATGCTAAGAAGGATGACTCAACGTGGATGGTCCAACCTTCTCATGATCATGACTGCTAGTCAATGCTGTAGGCTGCTCATTTACGACGCGAGGTGGATGATGATCACTCCCCTGATCATGATCATCAGATGATGGGTCATTACTCAACTATCGACGTACAGCATCTCGACCATGCCTATGTCGAATGACCCTCCTCAACCATGCCACTAAGATGGTAGCTCCTATGACATGTGGCATCAGGGTCAACATGTCATGTGGCATGCCTCTCCACATCTCTATCAACCTAGCATCGGACTATATCTCTCTCATAGTGGCTGACCTGACTCCCCCCTCCACAAGCAGTCCACAGAGTTGGTCATCCAACTCCATCCTAAATCTAGTGTAAGGCCAATGCCTCACACCAGCCGGTACCTGCACAACATGAGGACAAAGTTTGTTTGTACTGACCTGATCCTTGACATCTGCTATCTCCTGATAGTCATCGGGATCTACATCTGGATCATTTGGTGGCGGTGGAATCTCATCGCCATGAAATGACCCAATGTTTGAAAAATATATATAAGTACACAACAATAATTAGACAATTTCATTAAACAATTTAATAAAAACAAGTTAAAGAACATGTTAGAATAAATTTAAAGAAAACAGTAATATTACCTATATCATCTGGTAGCTCATCATCTATGAAGAGGATGTTGGTACACCCTTGCCAATCCAAACCAGCATATGGACAGGGGACCAGAATGAAGGGATGCTCATCAACATTAGCTAGCAACTCCAGTGCATCATGTGATATCCTCACGGAAAACTCTAACTCGCCCCTATTGGGCATCATCTATCCCCACATCTGCATCTGTACATGGAGCATTGACCTATGAGGCTGCCGAACAAAATTAGGCCTTGAATCTGGAAACATCTCAAAAAATAAACAAAATAGCTCTGAAGCAAAAGGGAAGTTCACCCTCCCTTGTGCTGAGCACCTCACAAGTCGTGGCGCCTATAATAAATAATTAACATAAAATAGAAGCAATAAAATAATGTGTTTCCCATCACTGGTATGGTGTGCAATGGTCAAAATCAGTAGTGAGATGCACTTCACCTCTTCTCCACCAAATGAAGAAATACGTAACTGACCACCGAAGACCTAAAAATCTGCAGGAGACAATATATCAGTGCTAATGTATCTCTGGGAGTACACCAACTAACTCCCTGTTGCATAGCCAATGGGGACCTCTGAGAGCAAGGGAAAATACACCCCTCTCCTCGATAGGACAGTAATGAAATATATGTCCTCCTCAGTGGGCATGTACCACTGGTTAGGACCAACTCGGAAATCTTTTTGGTGGGCATTCCACCTGTGGATAAGCTGTCACAATAACCCACCATGGTCCTTTAGGGATGTATCCTCTTCATAGAACTTGAGGAGCCATATCTCCCTTAGGAGCACCTGGGTATATTTTGTAATAGGGCGAGGTTACATATCTCTCTCCCTCTCTCTTGCCTCCCACAGGCAAAACACATTATATTGGTCCGCCTGTTGTTGTTGTTGTTGTTCCCTCTCTTCTCTTTTTTGACGTCACTAAATGATTGACATATTAAATGAAATTTTTTTATTAAATGAGACATATATTTAGGAATATATATCTTTTGTCAGCACACCACAAAAAATAGGCATGTAGCAATAACGATGTGTCTTTTTTTGTCGTGCACTGGAGGCGGTGCACCTAGAAATTTGCAGCGCACCGAAAATCATGGCCTGCCCATCTCAAGTGGTGCGTTGACTAAATGCACTCCCAAACATTATATAGTGGTCAACGGTGTGGTCATTTAACCGATCAGACCGTTGACTATGACCAAATTCGGGATGGTGGTGTGCTGACGAAACTACTTGCCTCAGGGTGGATAATTTCGTCAGTGCACCACCCTCTTGGCATTGTTACACGGTCAATGGTGTGGTGGTATAAACGACCGCACCGTTGACTATGTAACAGTATCGGGAGGGTAGTGCACTGACCAAACTATATGCCCCAAGGCGTAAATTTTAGGAAGTGCACCGCCCTCCTCACATCACTACATAGTCAACGGTGCAGTCGTTTACATGAACACACTATTGATTATGTCCAATTCGGGAGGGTGGTGCAATGAAAAAAATACCCACCTCGAGGCCCATATTTCCGTCAACGGACTGTATTCCCGCAATTCGACATGGTCAACAGTGCAGTTGGGTAACCAAGCGTACCGCAATTTTTTTTTTTTTAATTTTAAAAAATCACAGTGAGCCATTTCGGTACCGCCCCAAAACCGGGGTGGATACCATTAACACTGGTCGTTGTGTGGCCTATAAATTTATAGGCAGCACCGCGAACTAGTGCGAGCTGAACGGCTCGAGCGCACCGTGCATGATTTTTATTTTTATTTTTAAATAAGGTTAATTTTAAGTTATTTTAGAAAACTAATCCTCTAAAAGGTTTAATTATGGAAAAACAAGTAAAATACATGTACATTTAGGCTTAGAAGAGGCATATTGGCTGTAGAATTTGCAAAACTAAATTTTCCCACCATTTGTTAGAAAATTAAATATTACAGAGCAATGCAACACATAAAATATGCGGAAAATAAAAGCACACAAAACACATAAAACTAGAGAGAAATAGATATACGTGGTTCACCCAATTGGGGCTACGTCCACCTCGAACAGCCAGTCCTGCCTTTCTATTATCCAGCAAAAATGAAGAGACAAAACCTATAGCAGATCCGCTATAATATCCTCTGTTCTCTCTCACAGTCTCCCTCTCTGTTTATCGCTCCAAGAATACACATACATAATGCACAGCCGCAATACAATACCCTCATATATACAAGGGGGTTTCCTTCTGGGGAAAGAAACCCTAATCTAAACATAACTTCTACCATTAGATCATTTTCCTAATGAACGGCCCAGATTGACTAGAAATTACTATACTTTTACAAGGCAATTTTACATATGTTTTTAGCTTCGGGGACGCTGCCCCCGAAAACCCCCGCCAGGGGGGGCTCTGAAAAGCGCTGCCGCCCCCCTGGACCCCCCACGGCAGCGATTAATTATGGGCGGCGTTGCCACCCCTTTTAAGGTTTACGGGTCCAATGTTGTGATACAAAGTAAACAAGATAATCAGGCTCCACACCCAACACCGTTTTGCAAAATTTGAAATGGAGATGGTGGGAAATGTACAGAAGTAGTGCGTGCAATGGGAGCACCGATGGTAGGGCGTCTCACACAAGGTAAATTTTCACCGATGCTTGAGAGATCTAGAGCATTGAAAAGTGAAAAATTTAGACTTTTGGACGTAATTTTGTTTTTATTTAACCCTATTCCGGTGCGCGGGTTTTCAAGGCGCATTGGACGGTTTCTTCTAACCACACCGGCCTGTTTTAGTTTTGGCGCAAGGTTTTAGGATGCACTAGTGTTGAATTTGTGTAGAGCATCGATGCCCTACAATAATGAGATGCACTGGGTGGGTTTGTACCGACTGCACAGTGTCCCGATGTGCCAATTTTTAGTACGCATTAGTTCTTTCACTAGTGGAACGCACCGGTGCGATTTAGGATGACAAACGCACCAGAAAAAAAACATTTGCAACAACCTCCACCCGCCAACCTCCTCTAGTAACCTCTGCTAAAAATAGATGTCTAGTCTATTTTTATAAGGGGTTCCTCAAAAACATCTGCTAGAGGGTCTTTTCCTTGTAGTGGAAATTCCATCTATTAGTGTTTCAATGAGATTATTAACCATTTTTAAATATTTCCTAAGTGTAAACTTAGGGAATATGGTTAATTAATCAATATCAATTGAGATGAGGTGAGAATCATCTAGAAACTCACACAAATCGATCGAGACATGATCCTAGCCATTGATTAAGTTTTAGTCTTGGTCGTTGGTGCTCCAATAGTGGATTATAAGAGGAGTTCATTGTGGTGATGGAGAAGAAACTTGAGTAGTTCGATTTTCATGGAAGATTGATTTCCAGAGTAGCAAAAATCGGTTAACGAAGAGACCCATTGATAGAAGCAGTGAGTGAGGGGCAGAGACAATGATCCAGAGGAATTTTTCTAGATTAGGGAGGCAACCACAAGAGGGTCGAGCTATTCCTAGTGAGGCAATGCATAGGAATGCACAGTTTCTTCAAAGAGGAGGTCGAGTTTTCTGTAGGCAGGTTCTGTCAAGATTGCTTGTGGAGGAAGGGTAATTCCCTTCAATAATGTTGCCCAGATTTTTCTTGTTATGGATTTCCAATCTTAGGAATCGTGATTATAATCATATTTTCATAGTTATATAATAATAAAAACCCTCACTCGTGCACCAATTTTCACAATTTGGGTATTTTGGGGGACTTTGGTCCAAAAATAATTGTGTCATATTTGATGTGTGTGCTAGGATTTATTAGTTTCCAATGCTATTATTTTTCGAAAATTTTTATTTTTGAAGGTTGTTGTGTGTTTACTTTGAAAAATTCCATAACAGATAAATTGTTAAAATAATTAACATTTAGGAGAAATAATGCAAGTTGTTGCAATGGGATTCCAATTTTACGAATTTTCACACAAGGTATTATAACTTGGTGAGTAGATCCAAAATACTTAAATAAACAAGACAAATGAGAAAAATAAGGATTCATGCAAGAATACAAGTGAAGAAAAAATATCAAGCCAAAATTCTTTATAAGCAAGGTTGAGCAAACTAGTTGAACACCAACAAGAGAGTTTTCATGAGTGATTTGAGGTGAAGCTGCTGGTGTTCTCAATAATCATAGATTACTGGAGGTATTGGTGATTAAGGATAAAATTGTTTTTCTTTTAAATTAGAGTTGGAATCCATAGTTCTAGTATGAAAATGAATGAAAGATGAATCTGTGAGAATCTAGCAAGTTGTAGCTTGCAAATCATGGTTTGGTGATCCTTCCAGTAGTTGTTGGTAAATATTTGGAGTTATAGCTCCTTTCAGTTGTAGTCGATAAATCAGAGAGTTGAAGTTTCCTACTGGTTGTAGCAAGAGAATTGTAACAACAAGTCGTAGCTTGCCTTGTGAAGTAATTAAAAAGCATTTTTGAAGAATTTTTTTATTCCTTGTGTGTTCCATTGTCATTGACGATATCATTTCTTATCATGATTTTTTCAATTAATTGCTGAAGTAATTAATGGTGTCCTAGTGTTCCTACACAAAGTGAAAGAAATTTTTAAATTGGTAAAATTTCTACCATACTGATTCATCCCGCCCTCCCAGTATTTTCCTGATTTCCAACAACAATCACAAATATTCCGTGAACAAAATCTTGTATTAGTTTAAATGTGAAGACAGAGTCTACAATAGGAAATGATAATAACCATAGTGTTGAGCTCAATTTATATATTTCTCTTTCAAAATGAAGCATTTTTATAACATATTTCGGATCAACAACTTTTAGAAACTAGTGCTAAGAAATGGGTAGTAAGTTCGACATCTAAGTTTTTAAATCAAAATAGGAATTTCTCTCTCATGATTTACTGCTAAAGGAGCGAATAATGAGAGAGATATTTAGTGACACATCATTATCTAAAATTGTAGTTTTCCAAATCTTGCTCGCTTGATATTTTCCACACTCGCTTGATGTAGAATTGGTTCACTGATACTGTGCAAAACCAATATTCCATAGCCCTGTGGACTTCAAGTTTGAATAATGATATTTGCTCATCCAGTGAACTTCTAGCAGTGACCAATAAGTGGATTTCCATGTAGGTGACATTTGGAAACTGTTCGTGTGTCTTGATTATCCTCTAAAACATGCAAACATGTAGAAATTATGATTTTGTTGTGAAAATTCAAGTTAGCTACATAAGTGCATAATTCGGTATCTATAACATAGTTTAAACCAATTTTCATACAGAAAACATAGACTTTGAGATATTGATGGACGATTACCATTTTATAGACATTTGTATGACCTGGAATGAAGTGAAAATGTGTAACAAAAAGGTTGGGAAAGTAAAAATGGATTTTCAAAAGGAGAACAATTAAAGCATTCACCATCCCCCCACGCTGAAGGTGTTGCATGTCCTCATGCAAAAAAATTCAAAAAATGTAGGGATGTCCTTAAAAGTAATTCCTACGATGCTTAAGTCAACACATATAGATTGGTCTTTGTTCTTTTGATCTATACATTCAATTACCACTATGGTTTCCTCATTAATATTTTTCCTTGTAACCCTCTGCATTTTCGTCTAAGGACCTTGTTGTTTCCTTTGAGATTTCGATTCTTATTGTACCAGTAACACATATTGAGAAACATAGTATCATTCTAAGATTTTATTACCTCATTTTCATCGTTTATGAGCTTATTTAACACTTTTAATTTATAGACATCCTACTTCAAAGCTCTAATGATTTATTGATCTCTAGGAGGAGTATGTATTTATTGCTCAAGTGGATCAAATATGGGGGAATCATTATGTATAGTATCATCATGAAATTATAGTGGATAAAAAGGATAATTCACCTTTTTCTCTGCCTTTCTCTCCAAAGTATCAAAATAATTATATTCTTTTTGCTGGATGAAATCAACTTTTGGAGTCTTCCATGAAGGATTATGATCATCTAAGGATTCTTTCATCACCTCTATTTCTACTCTTATGGTCTCATCAAGTTCTATGGTCTCTGGTAACCCTTGAATTGCTTTCTTTCTCATGCTTTTAGTAACTCTTTTACTTCTTCCTAGTTCCATCTTTCTTTGAACACCTTTCCTTTTACTGCAATGTTTTTGTGACTCTTCTTTGTTCTCTTTTGGAATCTCTGTTTGTTATTATTTCTTGTTAGATTTATTCCTTCTAAGGGTTTTAAATTCATCTTTATTCCTCTTTGGGATGGATTTGGAATATTTTTCATGCTTCATGAGCTCACTGAGTGGGATATTACCCTCTGCATCTTCAACATTTGGAACCTTTGTCCCTACTATGACTTCTTTGACCATATTTTTATTTTCCTTTGTGTCAAGATCAAAGATAGGGTTTATAGAAAACCTCTTGTGACATTTTTTTTCTTAACCTCCTCTTCTTATGCAACCTTCAAGAAATAATTTCTTTCAAGACAAATTTTCCAATTGTCACCATTGATTCTTAACTCCACTTCCACAAGTATTTCTATTAACTCGTGATGATCTAGTGCTCAGTCAATATTCCTAGAATCCCTTTGAATGTTGAAACCCATGTTTTCAAACTCCACAGAAGATAGTATGGAGTATTAAGTTCTTTTCCTTTAATCAAATGCATTAGAATTCTAGCATGGTAAAAGAGTGGATCTCCCCTCACAAGTAAGAAATTTTTTCAATACTAACAATGCATATCACCATTTATTATTTATTGCAAACACAAGGATTGCTTTCTTGAAGGCTGAAAGATCCATACTTGGATTGTGAAGAAAATAATTACATTGTTCATCCTTCAGTCTTTGATTTTTAAAACAACTTTCACTTCTTCTTAGAATTTTTGCAGCTTCTACAATGAATTATTATGTTATCTTCAATCTTATATCTCCTATTTCAACTTCCACTCCATCAAAATCCCTGTAAAACACTATGGTGACCTCAAATGCATACCCATTAATTTTTTCAAAGAACTTGAGACATCCTAATTTCTACAATTATTCTTTTACCTATGGATATGCATTAAGAAAATTAATCCCAACTAGTTCATAATGGACAAGAAATCCCATTGTCGTGGATAAGAAGTTTTCACCTTCGAACTATCTCTTTCACCAGATTTTCAGTGGAGAACTGAGCTAAAAAATGGGTGGACTTTGAAAATGGTGGGGTTATAATGATATGGAGATGGTGGTATTGGAATAAAAAATTCCCTCTTGAATTCATGATCTCCCACTATTTTTATAGATCCGATCTTTTAGGATTGTCATAATTTATGGGTTTTAGTTATTCACATATGATGAGAGGAGTTTTTGATATGATGGAATGACATATAAGAGTATGGACTGATGGGATATGGGATACTAAATATGAATAGATTCATAATTGTAGGTTATTAATTCAAAAGATGTATCAATAATGTGCTTAACAAATCCATCAACTCAAAGAAATTTATGATTTACTTCAATGAAATTGATTCACTATTTCTATATTTACCTCATAATGCATACCTTGATTTTCCTTATTGCAGTTCCATGATGTATCTTGGAGAAAATTGGATATGGAATGTGGAATCGGTGATCGAATGCTGACAATTCTGCAATTTTTTCCTTAATTTTGTTGTATATTACTTTAAGTCTTACAGATGTTGAATAGTGACAATGGATGATGAAGCTACTAAATGTTTGGAAGTTCCCTTTTAAAAGAGAAATAAAGTCTTCAAATGAATTTATTTGAACTTGAAAATGGGAAGAAAGAATGGAAATGAGAAAATCTAAGTTGCCAATGATCCCTTGGTTTTCAACTAATATTTTCTACATAGGAATTCTGAGAATGTTGTTTTTCATAACTATGCTTTTTTATTATTATTCTCTTTTCCTTTTCTTTTTGTTTTTTTTCTCTTATACTTCTTTTGGTGGTAGAAGAGGAGAGTCTCCTTTTTCTACCAATGTCAGATAAGAATTTTCTTGTAGATCCTTATCAAACTCATCTTTTTTGAAAGGCTTATGATATAATTTAAATCTATGCTCATTGACAAGGAAGGTGATTCTTTTTTCATCAATAGTCTTAATTCTAACTACCCCATTATAAAAAAAAATTCTATTTCATAGGGACCAAGCCAATGTGTTTGAAATTTCTCTTGAAATTCTTTAAACTTGGAATCAAAGAGAATAGCCCAATCATCTCACTTGAAATTTTTGACTTCGATGAATTTATCATGCCATTTTTCATCTATTGCTGGATTATGCTTGTTTTTTTATGGCATCTTGTCAGATCTCAGTTATCTCATTCAATTGTGCCATCCTATGTTTTTGGGCTTCAGAGCATTCAAGCCCCAACTTTGTTGTTTTCTTGAAAGTTTCCACTTGGAATTCAATTGGAAGCAAGACTTGCTTCCCATAGACAAGCTCATAATGAGTATGTCCTAAAGTATTTTTCCACGTGGTACGATATGCCCATAGTGTTTCTCAAATCCTATCTTCCAAATCCATTCTATGCAAATGTATAATCTTGGTCAATATAGCTTCAAGGAATTCGTTGGTGGATTCCACTTTCCTGTTGGCTTGTAGATGATATGGAGTAGATTTGCAGTGTCTGATCTTGTACTGCTTCATAATCTTATGCACTAACTTAGATGAAAATTGAGCACCCTGATCTATTACAATTTCTCTTGGAACAACAAATCGAGTTAAAATATCCTGAAAATAAATGTAACCACAACTGTTTCATTAGCAAAATAAAGTGGTTTAGCTTCTATCCATTTGGTAACATAATATGTGCAAACAAGAATCTACCACTTTTGTCTAGATGGAGGATTTATGGGTCTAACAAAATCTAGATCCCATTTTTCAAAATGCTCTATTAATACCCGTTGCTATATAGGAATCTTATCTGGTTGAATATGTCTCCCCATTATTTGTCAATAATCATATATTTTGACATAATATTTGGAATCATTGAAAAGAGAAGGCCAATAATATCCCAAAAGAAGCACTTTATATGTAGTTATTCTATTAACAAAGTGTCCTCCACATGGTTCATCATGACAAGATTTTAATATCTCAAGTACCTCATCTTCTCGAGCACATATTCGAATGATAAAATCAGTCCCAGCGCGGTACAATTCCCTTTTTATCCAAGAATATGGTGCACTGAATTTAATGAATTTATGATTTTCATTAGCTGACAATTGAGGAGGAAATTTCTATATAGCTAAATAATTAGAAATATATGCAAACCAAGGATTTATAGTGGATACAAAAAAAATATATTCATCGGGAAAATTATCTATTACAGGAGTATCGTTATTATCATTTTTCATCTTGGAAAGGAAATCAACAACTGTGTTTTCCTTTCTTGACCTATCTAAAATGGTAATGTTGAATTATTGCAATAATAAAAGCCATCTAGTGATCCTACCATTAATAACTGGTTTTTTCATTAAATACCTAATAGCATAATTATACGTATGAATGAAATTCTCATAATCAATTATATCATGTCTAAACTTATTAATGGCATAAGAAACAACTAAAAACTCCTTTTCTGTAACTATGTAATTTAACTCTGTAGGAGTCAAATTTTTACTTGTATAATAAATGGCATAAGGAGTCAAATATTTTTGCACCAATGTAGCTCCAAAATTTGTATTGAAACATCAATTGAAATGTGAAATGGGAGAGACCAAATTGATCCTCTTAAAATTGGTGCTTCATAAATTTTTTTCTTCAATGATTCGAAAGATTTTTGGAAGTCAGGATTCCAAACAAATTCACAATATTTTGTAAGAATTTTAAAATGTGGTCAAGCTATTTTTGTGAATTTTTCTATAGACCTTATATAATAACTCGTGAACCCAAGAAAACTTCTAACATCTCTTTGACATTTTGGTACTGGAATTTTGGAAATGACTTCAAATTTTGATATATCTACCTTGATTTCAACACCTAAAATATGATGACCCAAAACAATTCCTTCGTTAAACATCATAAGACATTTTCATGACTTAATGAAATATTTTCTTCTTTTCATCTAATAATAAAATTTTCAAAAATTTCCATAGCTTCCTCAAAAGTATTCCCATAGACAATAAATTCACTCATATAAACCTCTACACAATCCTGGATCGAGTCAGAAAAGATACCTAACACTGCTCTTCGGAATGTAGCAGGTGCATTATATAACCCAAAAGGAAGTACCCTGTAAGCATACATAGTTTTTTTGTCTTGATCTCTAGATGCCAATTCTATTTGATTGTATCCAATGAAACCGTTAAGAAATGAAAAATATTCCTTTCCTACTAAATTGTCTAATACTTTATCAATGAAGGGTAGTGGTAACTGATATTTTAATGTAGCTTTGTTTAATTCTTGATAGTATATGCAGACTCTCCACTTTATGTTCTTCTTAGGCACAATCACCAAGGGTGAAACCCATTTTCTATTTGATATTAGATAAATGAAATTCACATTAAGAATTTTTTGTAATTCCTCTTTAACAATATATCTCATATTGGGATTCATCCTTCTCCAAGGTTGTCTTATTGGTTTTGAATTTTCTTGAATATAAATATGATGCATACATGTATTTGGATCAATACCCTTCATAGCAATATATTCCTATGCAAATGTAGAGGAATGTTTTTGTAACATCTTTATCAATTTCTTCTTTTAAAATTATTCCAAGTAATAATTTATGCTTATTATTTTTTCTTGGATAAATTTCTTCTAAATAATTACCAAAATTTTCCATAGAGTTTAATGATATTTTCGATTGTCTAGATGAAAAATATTGAATTCTTCAATCTTCCTGAAAACTTTGATCTAGCATGTGTACATAGTATTTTTTCTCAGAATATGAAGAAAAATCAAGGTTGTTCATTAAATTTACTAATTTATCTTCTTCATAATTTTGTGAAATATTTAATACTAGTTGAATGTTTCAAATTTTTCATCACCATCATCTTTAATCCAAAATTCATTTTCTACTTCAGTGATTGTTTTTATAGGTGGATATAATCTAAAATTATTAGTAGAATTTCCATCAGAAATGAACATACACTAGATCTACAACTTATGAATGCATCAAACGTCACTAACCATGGTCGACCAAGGATCAGTGGATGTCCTCCTAAATTATTTTTGGGAGTTAATACCATAAAGTCAATAATATACTCCCATGCATCTAGGGATATTGATATATCTTTAAATATACCATCAGGTTTAATAATCGATCTAGATCTTGAGGGAAGGCCCCAAAGATCTAAAAAATTGAAGTGTATCTTGGGGGGGGAGGCCCCCAAGATCTGAAAACTTGAAATTCCAGAAAAAAAAAATGGGAACACACAATAAACAAAAACACAATTTTTTTTTTATATTATTAAAATAGAGAATAACTCTAAAAGCTACATTGTGGTGGACAATCCGTCCTTTTACAAAAACTGACTTGTTACTTATAACCTTTTGTAGTTACAATACCACAAGTAAATTCCATGGGTGAGTAAATACCATGGGTGGATGTCACTTACAATACCATGGGTAAATTTCATGGATGTATAAATACCATGGGAAGATTAATAGCATGGGTGGATGCTATTTACGATATCATGGGTAGATTCCACTTACAATACCACGGTTAAATTCCATGGGTGGATAAATACCATGGATGTATGAATACCATGGGTAGATGCCACTTTCCATTCGGATCATTCCTCCGTCCTTAAGAAGAAATGATATCCATTGTGTGAAGTTCCCTCATGAGAAGCCTTTTTTGAATATGAAGAGTCACTGAAGAGAATGTTTTTGTGTGGTTAACCCATAACCATGCTGAATAAATATCCAAGGATAGAGGTACCCTGTAATGCTTGTGAGCAATTGTGATACTGACAATGTGAAACCTAGAAAATGGACTTCAATAAAGCTTGGGTTTGTGGACGACCCATCACTATGATAAACGAAGATCCAAGGATAGAGATACCTTGTAATTTTTGTGACCAAATGTGATACTAACAGTGTGTGGCCTAGAAAATGGACTTTGATGACAAGGATTTTGTGCGATTGACCCATAACTGTGATGCTAATTGTTGATGAAGTAGAAATTACCTACATAGCCTAGGGTGGGAGGGAACGTCTTCAAAGAACCCAAGTCGAATGCTGTTATGATGATATTAAATAATGTGAAGCAGGTGCCTACTAAAGCGGGGTGGGAGGGCACATCTCCAAAGGGAACCTGCTCGGAATGTTGCTCCAATTATAAAAACTAATTTAAAGTGGGCATAACTTGGTCAATATAACTCAAAATATTTATTATACCTTGTTTTGGAAATAGAATGACCATCCATCTTCTTCCCATGTGATTGAAATCCCTATGTGGAAACTCTTGAAACTCAGATTTGTGTTTCAATTATCCCACCGTCACAAAAGTTCTGAAAAAATAGTTGATTTTAAATCAACGATATATCCCTCATTTGAACTCTCATTCGACCAATTTTTTTTTTTTGAAATTGGGTGATTTTTCAAGAGGAGCTCAATTCTACAATCAATTTTTTGAAATTCCACATAAAACTGCAAAAAATTATAGGAGAGTTGACGTCCATGAATTTTCGTCAAAATTTTTTTTGCAACACAACTGATTTTAAATCAACAATATCTCCCTCCCCTGATCTCTGATTCAGACGATGCTTTTTTTTTTTTTAATTTGGATATTTTTTCGGAAAGAATTCATATCTATTATTTGTTTTTGTAAATTTTTTAGCCAAAGTTTCATATCAGATCTACAACCTCGTTGCACAAAAAAATCCTGCAAAAAAAAATGAAAAAAAAAAAAAAAAATTCCTCTTTGCCCAAGAAAGTGTTGTGTGGAGGTCGTAGCATGTGCATGAAGTTTGTTGAAGATTGCTGAAAAAATTTGAAACATAAATATGCATCAAACCCTCATTCCCATGGAGTTATAACTTGGCTCTAATACCACTGATTCATATATTGGGGGGATGATCCAGATTTATGCTAGAACGCAATAATATACATAAATAAACATAAACACAGATATGCAGTGGAAATAAAACTTCATTTCATTAATATCATATAACATAAATATGCTTATAGAAATAATGGAAATAAACAGCTAGGGTGCTGGTAGGCTTATCTCTGAGAAGAGATGTGGTGGCTACAGGCCTTTGAAATGTGTTACAATGAGGCTCGAATTCCTATTTGTTGTTGAGAAACAATGGAAAACTCTAAACATCCAAAAACCTAACCCTAGGAGGTGAAGCGTCAAAACTATGAGCCCCATTTGGGTAAATTGGTACATCAATCTTCCCGGGGACGTGACTTTTGCATATGATCTTCGTCTGACACACTCAATACCTCGTTATAAGGATCTATATGAGGAATACAACTTTTGATAAATAGATCGATGTTGCTCCCAATTTTCCCCAAAAAATGTTGTTTAGGACCTCCAAATGGCTCCTGAAGTCCAGGACCCAAAAACTTGCTAAAAATAGTAAGTTGTGCTGAAAGTGAAAAACTAAAACAACCGATGGTATGATTCCAAATGGAATAGGTGGGTTGCCACCAATATCGACCTAGATCATTCCTCCCCCTTTAGAAAGAAATGGTACCCATTGCGTTGAGATCCTCCATGAGATGAGGCAAATTTTATTGAACCGAGTATTGGATTTGTTAAAGATGTCATGGACCTGCAGACGGGCCTGCTGGATGCGTTCAGTAAATTTGGTTTCTTTTTCAGCCTTGGAAAATACAAGTGTGGATTCTGTCTGTGTGGTTGCATGAGGTATGGAAATATTAGGTGGCGGTACGCCTGGGGTCAAACCAATGGAGTGTTTGACCTGACACTGTAGAGGAACCTCTGTGGGTGAGGAGAAAATGTCCTCGTATTCCTCCATGCCTTTGTCCATCTGCTGCTATTGTGAAGGGCAACCCTGTTTTGAGACTGTGGCCACAATATTCTTCTTTTCTTATGGGTGAATGGTAATGAAAATAAATTTCCTGGTTTGGGAAGCAATCTTACTACGTTGTTTTGCAGTAGTCAAAGAGATGGCAGGAGGCGGTACCACCTTCGGTATCATGTACAAGTTATTTCCCAAAGTAATAATAACAACAAGAGGCCTAGACTCATACACAACATGTCGCCTCCACAAGTATGGTTGGCCCAATAATACATCAGACACATCAAGAGAAGCAACATCACACAGTACCTCATCCATGAATGGCTTGATGTTGTACAGAAGGCGACACTGCTGGTGGACATGGAGATCTCTTCCTTGGTGAAGCCACCCAATGGTATATGGCTACGAGTGTGTTATGGTTGGTAGGTGTGTGGTTCTAATTGATGATGTCAATTAGAATTTAATTTAATGTCAACCCGGGAAGATAAACTTAGAAGTGCTTATCTAAAATATATAGATCTAGAAAGATTCCTAATTTTTCCAAGATCTTAAAGTCCCCTTACAAGAACATATTCATTAAGATCTCTTTCAATAACTAATCAAGCCTAGATCTAACAATTGTTTTAGATCTATGGTTCTCTTACAAGAACATATTCTACAAGATCTCTTCCAACATTAGAACATCTAATAAGAACTTAAAAGCTGAAATGAGATAAACCTAGATCTAATAATTGTATGAGGTCTTACAGTTCTCTTACAAGAACACTTTCAAATAAGACTCTTCCAATATTAGAACATTTAACAAAACTTAAAAACTGAAATGAAACAAAAACATAAATTAAATTATACCTAAAGTAAGCAAATAAGCATGCAAGTGAGGCCATGGGGGCCCTCCATAACTCCACAAGCACACCACTTCAATGGAGACTCAGATGTAGAGGCAAAATCGAAGTATGAATCTTTATTTCAAAATCTCCATTACAAACCAACTCAAAGGTTACAACTCTAAGCTTCTAAGATTACATACTCCAAAATTCTAAGATTACAAAAACTTCAAGATTACAAATGGAGGAGATTGTACTCCTATTTATACAATGGGATGAGTAACAAACTCATAATGATCATCCACTAATCTCTCTTTAGTTCCATACATCTCTCAACCATCTAGACACATAACCCCCTTTTGTCCTTGATCTTCTCCATGAGGTTTATCTCTTCAAATTCGAATTTGATCATTCAAGGCCACATAAAGGTGTCTTGGAAGCTTCCTTGGCACCTACACATGTCACAAAAACAACCCACTTTCCATATATAATGTAAAATATATTATTTTCTAATATTTAATCAAGAATTTCTTTTAAAAATGCTTAAACATAAATAATATTTGGAAAATATAAATTAGACCCATTAATGGTGAATAATAGGGAAAATGAAGTGACATGGTGGTGAATAATGGGTGATATAATGGAAGCATAGGTGAAAAATGTATGGTAATGAGTGACATTTTGAAACCCAAACATACTCCCCAACTGAAGCTCTTGCATGTCCTCATGCAAGCTACTACAATGACTTGTTTAATTTGATTCTTGGATGAGCTTCCTTTTACAAGATGTTTGGTTCTTGTGTAACAAGCATCTTTCAATCATGGACTTCCTTTTAACTTTGCACATCTTTGGATAACTTTTTATTTTTGCAAAGCATTTGCATCTTTCAATGATTGGTTCTTGTGTTACAATCATTATTTACTTTGTTGAGATCTCTTTTTAATGATTGGTTCTTGTGTTTACAATCATTATTTACTTTGTTGAGATCAATAATTTTAAGAAGTCATTTAATATGCTCATCATTTTGTAGTAGTTTTTATTGCGGGAAGACTATGTGGGTTAAGATGTAATATGAATGAGGGAAAAAAAATGAAGTGTGAAATTCCCCCCTCCCCAACTGATGGTTTTTGGCAATTTTTAATGAGAAAGGGAATAATGAAATAGTGGAATATTTTCCAAATATCATCATTTTAGCATCTAAAAAGAATTTAAATATTAAAGGTTAGAAAACATCATACCTTACTTACCTACATAAGTGGATGAATCATGCATGTTTGGTTGCTGCAATTCTGATCTGAAGCTTCTTCTGCAAGTTGTGGATGAAAGATGGATTTGTATTGTCGTATCTGCTGCTGGATCTTCTGCTAGATAATCTGATGAATATGATGAGTTTGCTGAATATGGCTGAAAATGTATAAGCATTTGAAGGTATACAAAATATATAAGTTACATTTTCCTCCCCCCAGCCTTATTTATTGACTTGTCCTCAAGTCATGACAAACTGAAAAACAATGAAAAGAAATCTGCTTCATCTGCTACAAAATATGGGTCTTCAAGTCTTCAACACTTGATGGCATAAATCTTACTATGTGATTAAATGTGTTGGGGTCGAACATAGCAAGAATTTGTTGACTTAGTGGCCGTTAATGAATGCCACTAGTCAACACTAGAGCTCCCACCATTGATTCCAATGGGAGTCAAGATGCCTAACACATCTTTGTAGGTACGAATATGTTTGTTGTGGTCGAGTCACCTACAAGATCCAACGAACAAGGGATATTAATGTACTCCCATTGTTCATTGGAAAGAGTACTTGCCATTAAGGCATGCAAGCCTCTAGGTGTTTTTACAAAGATAATTAGACTCTAGGACTTTGACTCAATGATATACATAGAAGCAGTGTTTTATTGGCGGAAATGAAAAATGGTAGGAAAAGGGAAATGGAAATGGAAAATGGCTTTTATTGATAGGTTAGGAATAGATGAAAGGAAATGAACAAGAACTCTTGCTATCAAAAATGGACATGGAAATGGTATGCTTTATGGATTGACGATTGGTGGAATTAAATCTTTTGCAAAAAGGGAGGTGCAAGGTAGTGGTTGTAGACATGGATTTGTCTTTAGAATTTTTCATGAATTTAGTCGTTTGAAGACCAATTGTGCGCACAAAATAATCTCCTTAATAATCACTTGATTATCCTGTAACCTGTAAAAAAACCTTCGGAGAAAGAAAACATAAGTGTGCTCTAGAAGAAATGGCCAGTTCCTTCATGAATCTTACGCAAAAATTTCGTACCAAATAAAACATATTAAGGAAAATCAAAGTGTTGAAGTTGACTTAATCATGATATTAATATCAATCCATTTTTAAAATAACCATGAAAAATAATACTCCCTGTTTGTGTCAGATTGGCAAAAAGATTGGCATTAGAAAGATCTATTTTGTTCTGCATATTAGTATGTCATATAAAAGCTTTCAACAAAAATATGTTATGAGTTTAATGCCAACTTGACGCTAAGATAATCATCATCTATAGAATCCTCCAAATGTTTGAAATTTGTTTCCAAGTGTTCCATTATTTATTTTCAAACCTGCATGACTTTTGTGGGAATTTTTTTTTTTTTTTTTTTTTTAAATAAAAAAAACAAAAGAATGAAATTCACAAAATTAAAAAAAACAATTTTTTTTAATTTGTTATTTATTTTGAATTTTTTTTTTTTTTTTTTAAAGAAATCAACAAAACAAATTCTATTAAAAACTAATAAAGAAAATTTCTAAAAATAAACTAACACTAAAATGGATTTTCTTCTAATATCCCTAAAAAAAAACACACAAAATCTTGTAGAATCAATGAAAAATATGGCTTTTTGTCTAGAAAATCAAGAGAAGATAATGCAAATGCCAAATCTCTCCAAGATAAATCAAATCCAATTTTTTTATCACTAAATTAAATATAGAGGAGGCATTTGTGAGCGTGATCCTGAAATCGGATGGGAGTAAGATTTACATATGGGAGAATATGCACTTTTTGAAACTGATCTTGATCGTGATCGTGATCTTGAATATACAGATGAGCTTCTAGAGCGGCTTCGACTACGAATCTGACGTGAATCATAACTTTTAGCACTTCTCTTGCTGTAGCTTCTTGAGTAGCTCAGAGAACTGCGCCCATGAGAACTTTTTTTTTTGTGCTTGGAAGAGGATATGCAAGCGTATATGAAATCTCCAGCAGAGGATTTGTGGTCTGCTGGAAACAAAAAAGCAGCAAAATTCTCAAATGAAATAAATTCTGTAGTTGTTCAGCAAGAAGCAAAATTCCGAATAGAAATTTCAGAAGCAAAGGTTGTTGCAAAGGGGAAAGGTAATGCTGCCAGGAAAAAGAAAGGGAGTAAATTGATTTCACTTGCTGAAGCTGCAAAAGGCTCAATTGTCCTCCAAAGTGGTCAACCATGTGATTGCCAAGCTCGTAGGTATAAGCTTATAGCAAATTGTTTGTCCTGTGGAAAGATCATTTGTGAACAGACAGGAGAAGGCCATTGCAGTTTGTGTGGTGCACTTGTGTTGCGTGAAGGTTCTAATTATGCAGGGCTTGGCAAGGTTGCATTCCCTGAAGGAGAAGCTGCAGCAGAGGTATTTAAGAATAGGCTTGTTGGCTATGACCGTAATGTGGCTGAGTGGACAGTTGTGATTGATGATCAGAGTGATTATTATGATGAGGGAAATGCATGGATTTCAGAAGAGTAGGCTCCCTACAAAAAGTCTGTAGGAGGGAAGACGGGAGTGGGGCGTGTTGTCCCCATATCCTTCGTTTGGATTCCTGGTGATGATTTTTCCTCGAGACCAGAAGGCGTGGGATGACTCTGTTTTGAAGGCTATTGCGTAGTTTTCATATAAATCGTCATCCACGAAACTATTGCCCTGTTAATGGCCGCCCCAAAACCAATGTTATCGAATCCTATGTGGTCGACGTTCCCAATGAGAGGAAAATTAACACCAATTGGCTCTGTTTCTCGATTTCTAAAATATATGTCCTTACATTATTTAACACCAACTGTTTTGCAGACGCCTTTGTTGAAAAGGATGAAAAGAAGTTTAGTGATTTTATCATGACAAAATCAACTTTGCAACAGAGAGCTTTCAAAGTGAATTCTTGTCAGAGGGTAGCTCGAAAGAAGTCATAGAATGCAGGGCAAGATCATACTAAAGATCAACAATTTCAAATAGTCGGCCCATATGCGTTTGCGTTATTTTTTTTTTTTTTTTAGATTTGGGTTTATTTCTTCTCTTCCTTTTTTTTAATTTAATTTTTATTCGTTCATTAATTTTTTTTTATTTTGTTAATGTTTTTATTATTTTTATTATTTATTTTTTATTATATATATTTTTAATTGTTTTGTTTTGTTTTTTTTTTTTAAATCTAAAAAAAAATGATATTGAACTTGTTTTAAAAAAATGGCTACTTTTCAAAAAGAATTTTTTAATAATAATAATAATATATATATATGATATATATTATTATGTGGGAATTTTTTATTTATTTTTTTATTATTTTTTAAACTAAAATTTAAAAAAAAAACTAAGTTTTATCTAAAAAAAATAAGATGATTTTTCGCTCATGCAGATCAATATTCCAGCAAAAGTATTTTTATTGGAATAAATCAATAGATTTTCTGATCTTCCTGATCGCACGAAGCGCAGGAAGAGAGCATACTAATCTCTTGATATTTTTTATTTATGCAGGTTAGCGTGGATGGATAAAACACAATTAAGATCTGCAACAAAACCTTGCATTATCTACACTCTTTCTGCAATGTCACGGGGGCGTTTAGACTCTCGGAAGACAAAGCTTTCCAATAATCAAGCTCCTGGCTCACCCGTGATACATAAACAAGACATAGAAATGCAAAGATGAAGCAGCTTTTTTTTTATTCATGATGATATTTAAAAAAAAAACAAGACTAAAGAAAATTCTACAAAGAAATTCTACGAAAAAAATTCTACGAGATCTCGTTTTATTTTTTATTTTTAAGCTATTCTACATTAACTTGAAAGATGTTTTATTTTCTAAGTAAAAGAATGCTTCCAGTGAAGCCATCTACGGATTAAAAGTTCGAACATGCTCACATCAAGATTTAAAAATTTTACGTTATGTTTTACAAGGATGTGAGAATCTTGTCTTAGAGTTGGCTCAAGGTGATTGTCCTTTCTCTCCAAGAAGTACCTGTTCAACATTGCCAAAATTCTCATCTGTAGATGGATTAGTGAGAAATGGGGGGTTTAAAATAAAAACTGAGTTTAAATTAACTATGTGCAAAAATAAAAATGCTCCAAACTTTGAACTCCTTTATGAACCTGCTGTCACCAAGTTCCACAAATTAGTCCATAAAAACAAATGCATAAAATAATTACTAAATCCTTCTAGTTGCACTTCCCCGGCAATGACGCCAAAATGTGTGGCTCTAATTGATGATATCAATTAGAATTTAATTTAATGTCAATCCGGGAAGGTAAACTTAGAAGTGCTTATCTAAAATATATAGATCTAGAAATATTCCTAATTTGTCCAAGATCTTAAAGTCCCCTTACAAGAACATATTCATTAAGATCTCTTTCAATAACTAATCAAACCTAGATCTAACAATTGTTTGAGATCTATGGTTCTCTTACAAGAACATATTCTACAAGATCTCTTCCAACATTAGAACATCTAATAAGAACTTAAAAGCTGAAATGAAATAAACCTAGATCTAATAATTGTTTGAGATCTTATGGTTCTCTTACAAAAACACTTTCAAATAAGATCCTTCCAATATTAGAACATTTAACAAAACTTAAAAGCTGAAATCAAACAAAAACATAAATTAAGTTATACCTAAAATAAACAAATAAGCATGCAAGTGAGGCCATGGGGGCCCTCCATAACTCCACAAGCACACCACTTCAATGGATACTCAGATGTAGAAGCAAAATTGAAGTATGATCCTTTATTTCAAAATCTCCATTACAAACCAACTCTAAGATTACAACTCTAAGCTTCTAAGATTACATACTCCAAAATTCTAAGATTACAAAGCCTTCAAGATTACAAATGGAAGAGATTGTACTCCTATTTATACAATGGGATGAGTAACGAACTCATAATGATCATCCACTAATCTCTCTTTTAGTTCCATAAATCTCTCAACCATCTAGACACATAACCCCCTTTTGTCCTTGATCTTCTCCATGAGGTTTATCTCTTCAAATTCGAATTTGATCATTCAAGGCCACATAAAGGTGTCTTGGAAGATTCCTTGGCACCTACACATGTCACAAAACAACCCACTTTCCATATATAAAGTAAAATATATTATTTTCTAATATTTAATCAAGAATTTCTCTCAAAAATGCTTAAAAATAAATAATATTTGGAAAATATAAATTAGACCCATTAATGGTGAATAATAGGGAAAATGAAGTGACATGGTGGTGAATAATGGGTGATATAATGGAAGCAAGTGGTGAATAATGGGTGATATAATGGAAGCATAGGTGAAAAATGTATGGTAATGAGTGACATTTTGAAACCCAAACAGTAGGCTGAGCCGCTTCACAACCTCTACTGAAATGAGGTTCTTTTGGCTTCCGCTATCAACAAGGAATTGCAGTGGACAACCCTCCATCACATTAGTGAATGGAAGAGGTGTTCCCCCCACTCTGGATCCTCGGGATCCTCCCCTTGGATCTTGGTGGTAGAAAAAATTGCACTAGGATCCGCATCAATGATCTTCTTTCCTTTGTCATTTTCCTTCTCTGGTTCTGACTCAGTATCAGAACATGCATCTGATTCGGGTGCCTTTAGTTCGACCACCAATGACTGTTTGGCCCAACACTCACTTGTTTTGTGAGTGGGGTTGTTATGAAATTAAAACCACTTCCTCGTGTCCTAATTTGGATATGTGGTGTTTTTCTAAGTCACCCCGCTTTGTCCTTTCCCCTTGTTCTGCGGTTTGCAAGTGCCTTTCCTTGGCTTCGGATTTGCGGATCCAAAGTCTCGCTTCTTCTGCTTAAATTTTTGCTCCATCTTAGTAGCATAGCGATATGAAGTGCCAAGCAATGTACTGTCAAGGAACTCCATTTCCTCTTGAATGTATCTATGCATATAGCTTCAGTACTTGAGCACAAAATTTCTCTCTGAATCTTTAATACCTAGCTTTGTGTGTAGGGTATGGAATAGATTCATCAGTTCCTGCACATCTTGATCCCTTTGTTGTTGCAGCATGGTCCATTGGATGTACTTGTCCTCATAGCTCCCCATAGGGTAATATTTTTCCTTGATGCCTTCTCGGAACAAATTCCAAGTGGGTGCAGCTCAGAACAAAGAGGGTGCCCTCTCGTCCTTTTTCTCATGGTAGGTTTCCTACTAGTCTTTGACATGCGGGGCGACTTTAAGGAGTGAAAAAATAATATTTTCTTGGTTGGAGAAATCAGGGACTGAGAAATACCCTTCCATAAAAATCAACCATCTATCTACGACTTCTGCATCTATCTAGCCTTCAAATACAGGAATGTCGAAGTTCACCTATACCTTGAAAGGAGAGGCGCCTCCAAAATGGCTACTGGATGTAGATGCGCCACTGGTGAGCAGTCGTTGAAGGATCTAAGCAAAGTTATCCATCATTGCGTTCATTTGCTTCTCGAGGGCCTCCTCAAGCATTAATTTTATAGGATATCATGCCCCCTCATCTTTATTTTCTTCTGCCATGGAGGGTTGTTGGGATTTGTGAGGCTAATGTTGCAAGGGTTCAACCAAATCGAGCCCTAACTCCTTATACCTTGACCTCGTTGAGGACATGCAAAGAAAAACAGAGAAAGAGCAGACTGTTATGATACACTGATCCAGATTTATGTAGGAATGAAAAAATATACATAAATAAACATAAACACAGAGATGCAACATAAAGAAAACTTCATTTCATTAATATCATATAACATAAGTATGCTTACAGACATAATGGAAATAAAAATCTAGGGCACTGGTAGGCTTATCTATGAGAAGAGATGTGGCGGCTACATGCCTCTGGACTGTGTTACAATGAGGCTCGAAGGCTTATTTATTTTTTAAACAATGAAAAACTCTAAAGATCCAAAAACCTAACCCTAGGAGGTGAAGCGCCAAAACTATGGGCCCCATTTGGGTAAATTGGTACATTAATCTTCCTTGGGACGTAACTTTGGCATACGATATTTTTTTGACGTGCTCAATACCTCGTTATAAATATCTATCTGAGGACTACGAATTTTGAGTGATAAAGATCTATCTATGCATCCATATTTCTCCTAGCTTTCCCAAGAAACGTCGTTTAGGGCCTCAAAACGGCTTCGGAAGTTCAGGACCCAAAAACCTGCTAAAAATAGTAAGTTGTGCTGAAAGTGAAAAAATGAAAGAATCGATGGTGGGGTCCAAATGGAATAGGTGGGTGGCCACCAATATCCATATGGATCAGGGAAGGCCCCAAAAATATAAAAAATTGAAATGGATCTTGGGTGGGGAGGCCCTTAAGATCTGAAAATTTGAAATGCCAGAAAAAAAGAACACAGTAAACAAAACCACAATTATTATTATTATTATTATTAAAACATAGAATAATTTTAAAAGATACATTTTGGCGGAAAATATGTCCTTTTACAAAATGTAACTTTTTACTTGTAACATATTTTAGGTACAATACCACAGGTAAATTCCATGGGTGGGTAAATACCACGAATGAATGAATACCATGAGTGGATGTCACTTACAATACCATGGGTAAATTCCATGGATGGATAAATACCATGGAAGGGCCAATACCATGGGTGAATGAATACCATGGGTAGATGCCACTTAAAATACCATGGTTAAATTCCATGGGTGGATAAATACCATGGGTGGATGAATACTATGGGTGGATGTCACTTACAATACCATGGGTAAATTCCATGGCTGGATAAATACCATGGGTGCTATAATACCATGGGAAGATTCCACTTTCCATTAAGATCAATAACAGAACTATCTGCTAATTGCAATAAAGTTGGGATATATTGAATATTAGGTAACCTTAATTGATCCATAGTATTCTTACTCATGATATTAATAATTGCACCTAAATCAATGAAAGTGTTTGTAATTTCAATACCATTGATGTGAATTTTTACAATGGGGCTACTTGGATTCACAATAAAAATGTGAGAAAAGCTTGTAGAAAAATAGATGTATGCGATCTAAAATGATAAACAACAAAAAAAATCCGATGTAATAACCCAATTATGGAAAATCATTTTAAAGAATAAATATTTTAATAATAACACCTAGTGAAGGATATTTACAAAAGGGTCACAAATCCCCCTCTGTGGGAAGGGTCCTTTGATTTCCTTGACGCTTCAGTATTAGATCTTCCTCTCTCAATATGTGAAAACCCACACAATGTGTATAAATCTAGTGGGAACTCAAAAGTATGGAGATGATAATGGTGACGATGATAATGATCATGGTGAAGAATGAATGAACAACCCTCTTATTTATAACAAAGTATTGGATTGCTAAAGAAAATGGAGACTAATTAAATTTTATTGACCAAAATATAGATCTAATCGTTCGGGTTAATTTATTATATTTTTGGAGAGGGAAAATATATTCAAAATGATCAAATATCTTTATTTAGAAATAATTAACAAATAAAATGATTTATTAATTATTTCGTGAATAATAACAAAGGTGTAAAAATGAAATAATTATTAAATAATGATTTAACAAATATTCCAAGAATGGAGTTAAGGAAAACTAAATAAATAGTTATTTATTTAATTATTCCTAGGTGATTTAGTCAAATGTGACAAGGAATAATCATCAAACAATGATTTAATAATTATTCATAGAGAAAATTAAATAAATAATGATTTATTTAATTATTCTCATGGGTTTTTTAAAATCAGAAATAACTTAATAAAAGTGGCTTATTAAATTATTTCCTATAGTGAAAGTGATTTTACTATGGTAAAACTAAACTTACATGGTATATTTTGATCCACCTAGTTAGAAATGGCTAGGTGATCATTTTTTTGGTGATAACATTGTTCACTAAGATTCCCAAGAATATCAGTTTTAAAGTTATCATACAAATTTTCTAATTCTACTCTACTTATAGTTCCAAATGTGGATTTGTTTACCTTTGATATGATTGGATCTCTTGGATTCTGGCCATATTTTAATTTTCCCCTTGACATGTGTTTTCATAACTCACAAATTTCTTGAAACGATAATTGAGAAACATCTCCTTTACCCATAAGGTTTATAAGATCAATCTATTCATCCCTTATGGATTTAGGAAGATAATTTTTAACGTGTCTTCTTCTAAATTATGCAATTGAGCTCTTTTGACATTGTAGACAAATCTCTCCGCCAAATCTTTGAGGCTTTCATCCTATTTTTGGGTCATCTTAAAAACTCCATCCTTAAGATCACGACATATGCTATAATATTTGTATTTTTATAGGAATATTATTTTCATATCATCCCATGTCTTGATAGAATATGTTCCTATACCCATGAACCATTTAAGAGCCCCATATTTTAGAGTAGCGGGAAATAATTTCAATTTTTTAGTTTCAAGTAGATATTCACATGATATGCACAATACTTTGAACTAAAAAATATATGTTTATGGATCCTAAGTTCTTATTCCATGGAAGTTAGGGAGGATAGATGGGGAAATAGTTTTCATGGTGGCAGTGGTATCAATATCTAAAATATGGAACCCAAAGAAATCATCTTCATGAAAATCTCCCTCATATCCTCTTCCACCTCTACCTCCTCCACCACCTCCTCTTATTCTACCTCTTCCTTCACCAATTCTTGGTCTTTCCTCTCTATTATGTATTCTCCTTCTTCACCTACCATTATAGATTCTCCAAAGCTAATATAAGGTTCAATGATAGTATTGTCTAGATCTTCTTCCTCCTGTTCCTCTACTAATTGTAATTCAACAAGGTTTTCCTCTTCTAATTTTTCCTCACTATGTACCTCTAACTCCTTTCTTATGCATTTTTCACCTTTTTAGGAAAGAAATATGACTCCTTTAGTTGGGGATGTAGGTTCTTCAACCACAACCTTTGTATATGAATTAGGTGAGTACCTAGGTAGAATTTACTGACCTATGCACTTTAGGGAGTCTTGTTCTACTTGCAAATGATGGAATGCGTGTATTGGAAGCTGGTGAGGAACTATGTGGTCTAGCAAGGGTGGTTGGTGATGTTGGTAATGAACTATGTCCTCTACTTACAAATATAACCTTAGAATTGCATTCTCTATACATGCATCTTAAATGATTTTAATATGAATTAATTATGCATCTAAAGAATTAAAGCAACTATTATGAAACGCAATTGCGACAACTCTAATTTAGAGAGAATCCCACAATCGTGATGCGTAGGTTCTTACCTCTCATCTTACCACTCCCTCTAAATAGAGTTGTTTAAATGAAAATGAATTCTAATTTAAAAGTGGAAACATATGTATACTTCCTCGAGAATGGCACAAAAAATGTTGGGTAACTTAATTTTGGATTAAATTACTTACATTAAATCATCAATTCAGGGTTCATGAACTTGTGAATTACACTTGCATTATATATTCTAGGAAATCAAATTTTAATTGGAAGGAAACTATTCTAATTGAAGATGAAAATTAAACCTATTTCATGACAATATCTTAGTAGGGATATGCACATTTTTTGTCTTAGAAGCCCAGATCAAATTCAAGACATGGAAATTAAAATTCAAAGCAAACTACTAATATGAAAGTTTCAAAATCTATTATATGAGACTAGGAAATGAAAACTATTATTATTGAATAGGAAATAAAGTATATTCTATTGGGCTTGAAAATGAAATTTATTCTATGAAATTTCAAAACAAAATCTAAACTATTGAACTTGGACAAAAATTTATTCTATGGACATTGAAGTAATTCTATTCTAAAATTGGTCTATGAAACTTAAAACAAATTTAATTTAAGATACTGGAAAGGAAATCTAACTATTAAATTGAAAGAAAATCTATTCTACAAAACTTGAAATTGAAACTATTCTAAAAATAAGTGGTCCAAAAGAAATGAACTGTTGACAAGATTTTAAGTGCAAAAGCCTTCAAAGATTACTAATGTGCATATTCAGAATCAGAACTAATCATGATCAATCAAACATACACTAATCAAAGAAAACAATTAAATATGAGACTAAGAAGAGAAGACAATGAAAGGAAATATTTTTGGTGTTTTGGTTTATTGTCAAACACTCAACTTGGAAAGAACCAAAGGCAGATAAGTGAAATTCTAATTTAAAATTCAAAGAATTAAGGAAAAACATAGCATCTAATTGAACTGGATAATAGAAGGGAATGGATTCTAATCTGATTACAGAACAAAAGAAATTAAATCAAAACAAAAAAAGACAACTATACTTTCTCTCACACATCCTCAGAGGCCCCTCTTGGTGAGTGAGAGATTTTTAAAAACTCAAATAACAATACTTTGAATCGCCAACACAATTACAAATTTTCCATGAACAAAAGCTTGTATTACTTGAAATGTGAAAACAAATTCTACAACAAGAAATGATAATAACAACAGTGTTGAACTTAATTAAATTTATTTCACTTCCAAAATGAAGCATTTTTATAATGTCTTCAGGATTAACAACTTTTAGAAAATAATGCCGAGAAATAATTACTAAGTTTGACATCTAAGTTTTTAAATCAAAATAGGAATTTCACTCTCATGATTCACTACTGGAGGAGCGAATAGAGAGATTGTTATTGACACGTCATTAGTTGAAATCATAGTCTTCCAGATCTCACTCACCTAATATTTTCCATGCTTTCTTGATGGTAGAGTTGTTTCCTTGAAACTTTGCACAAAACCAATATTCCATAGCCATGGTGACTTCAAGTTTGACCAATGAGATTTTCTCATCTAGTGAAATTCTAGTTGTGACCAGTAGGTGGATGTCGATGTAGGTGACATTTGGAAACTATTCATGTTTCTTGATTATTCTCTAACACGTGCAAACTTGTAGAACTTAGGATTCAGCTACGTAAACTCAAATTAGTTGCAGAAAGTGCATAATTCAATAGATATAGAATAGTGTAAACCAATTTTCATAAAGAAAACATAAATTTTGAGCCACTAGAGAATTTGGCGGAAATTCCGACGGCCAATTCGTCGCTATTCCGACACATAGTCGTCGCAAGAGCGACAGTTCGGGGGCGGACAAACCGTGGTTTGTCATGCCGTCACCATTCCGACGCAAGTAAAAAGTGTCGCACTATCGACACTTCTTCCATCGTTCCGAACAAGCGTCACTCTTCGAACGTCTCACAAACCGTCGCGCCTCCGACGTTTGTAAATTGTCGCACTTCCGGTGAAATGTGGTTCGACGTTTGGAACGTCGCTATTCCGACACTTATAAACCATCGCAATTCCGACGCAGCGTGGTCCGACGTTTTGGACGTCGCTCTTCTGATGCTTATAAACCGTCGTAGTTCCGACTAAACGTGGTCCGACGTTTTGGCGTCGCTCTTCCGACGCTTGTAAACTGTCGCAATTCAGACTAAACGTGGTCCGACGTTTTGGACGTCACTCTTCCGACGTCTGGAAGATGTCGTAATTCCGACGATATGTGGTCCGACGTTTGGAACGTCACTCTTCCGAAGTTTTCATACTGTCTCTCTTCCGACGTTTCTGGGTTGTCGCAGTTCCGACGTCTACAAGGCGTCGGTAGACCGACGGAGGGTTCAATTTAAAAAAAATAAAAAAAAATTTAAAAGACGAGAAACGTTGTTTTGAAGATATTATATGAAGTAAAACAGTCCATGAAAGTAAAATAGCAGTATGTAGAATAGTAAAGCAACAGATAGAGTACCGACGTCCATTGTTCCAAATACAAATTAAAGTGCAAGTACTCCAAAACCCTTAACCCTACAACAAGAAGCAAAATAAATTACATGAAAGTGAAGATATTATATGAAGTAAAGGCCCATGAAAGTGAAATAGCAGTATGTAGAATAGTAAAGCAACAGATAGAGTACCGACGTCCATTGTTCCAAATACAAATTAAAGTACCCAAAACCCTACAACAGTGAAGTAAAATAGCCCATGAAAGTGAAATAGCAATATGTAGAATAGTAAAGCAACAGATAGAGTACCGACGTCCATTGTTCCAAATACAAATTAAAGTACCCAAAACCCTGCAACAGAGAAGTAAAATAGCCCATGAAAGTGAAATAGCAATATGTAGAATAGTAAAGCAACAGATAGAGTACCGACGTCCATTGTTCCAAATACAAATTAAAGTACCCAAAACCCTGCAACAGAGAAAAACGCTAATCATAATCATGTGAGGAGTGTGATATGTCCAAAATATAAAAATACCATTAGACCATATCAATAAACCAGCAACATAGACCAGCATCGCTAGTTTTGAAGGCAGAGTGATAAACATTAATCATTTTTTTTTTCACAAGAGAAAAAACGATGTTTTGAATATATTGTATGAAGTAAAACAGTCCATGAAGTCATTACATTTTCACATCTCAAGATTGGAACCCAAATATCCATCCAGAAAAGTGGAAGTCCCACCCCAGACAATGATAGAAAAATACCCCATGTCACATACAGGGACATGATATAAAACCCAGTAACGGTCCACATGGAGATTATCTACAAATCCGAGAAAGCATCCAAATATGCCCGAGGCATCTATAAGAAAGTGAAATAGCAGTATGTAGAATAGTAAAGCAACAGATAGAGTACCGACGTCCATTGTTCCAAATACAAATTAAAGTACCCAAAATCCTTGAACAGAGAAAACGCTAATCATGTGAGGAGTGTGATATGTCCAAAATATAAAAATACCATCAGACCATATCAATAAACCAGCAACATAGACCAGCATCGCTAGTTTTGAAGGCAGAGTGATAAACATTAATCATTTTTTTTTTTCACAAGAGATAAAACGTTGTTTTGAATATATTATATGAAGTAAAACAGTCCATGAAGTCATTACATTTTCACATCTGAAGATTGGAACCCAAATATCCATCCAGAAAAGTGGAAGTCCCACCCCAGACAATGATAGAAAAATACCCTATGTCACATACAGCGACTTGATATAAAACCCAGTAACGGTCCACATGGAGATTATCGACAATCTGAGAAAGCATCCAAATATGCCCGAGGCATCTATAAGAAAGTGAAATAGCAGTATGTAGAATAGTAAAGCAACAGATAGAGTATCGACGTCCATTGTTCCAAATAAAAATTAAAGTACCCAAAACCCTGCAACAGAGAAAAACGCTAATCATGTGAGGAGTGTGATATGTCCAAAATATAAAAAGACCATCACACCATATCAATAAACCAGCAACATAGACCAACATCGCTAGTTTTGAAGGCAGAGTGATAAACATTAATCATTTTTTTTTCACAAGAGAAAAAACGTTGTTTTTAATATATTATATGAAGTAAAACAGTCCATGAAGTCATTACATTTTCACATCTGAAGATTGGAACCCAAATATCCATCCAGAAAAGTGGAAGTCCCACCCCAGACAATGATAGAAAAACACCCCATGTCACATACAGGGACATGATATAAAATCCAGTAACGGTCCACATGGAGATTATCGACAATCTGAGAAAGCATTCAAATATGCCCGAGGCATCTATAAGAAAGTGAAATAGTAGTATGTAGAACAATAAAGCAACAGATAGAGTACCGACGTCCATTGTTCCAAATACAAATTAAAGTACCCAAAATCCTTGAACAGATCAAGAAAAACGCTAATCATGTGAGAATTCAAAGTGAAGTTAATCTATTAACATTGCGAATAAAATTACACCGAAGTCAAAAACATTGCCTGGCCATACTCATGGCAAATTTGTCATCAAAAAATCAAAAAATTAAGAAGACTGCCCTCATACGGGGAAACCAGTCTTGAACGTTTAATTTACATAATTCAAAAATATTACTTAAAGGTCCAACACAGTAAAATAAACTAAAAGCAGCCCAATTAACTGGGCCTGCTAAGCAAGAAAAACAAATTAACCAAACTAATCCTCCGCTGGTTCCTCCACGATTCGGCACCATCCTTCGGAAGGTCCAGGATCGCTAGGTGCTACCTACACATGCATGCCACGGCTCCCCTCCTGAAGGCCCGAATGCTGGCCGGCTTTTTCCGAGCTCAGACCCGCCGGACGGGTGCATTCTTCCTCCGTTTGGGCCTCCTCGCGGAAGACCACAGTGACTAAAGCTGTGATTCGCGGGCGGTTGAGAGTGCAATCAAAGGAAAATTGCGCAGTGCGCGTCGTGGGAGAAGGTGAACTAGCGGTGGGGAAGCCAGGAGCAGTGGAATCCATTTGGTGGCCAGATGCTACAAGTCGACCCCGCCCACTCCTAGTATTTGGATATCGACCTAAGTAATAATCACTGGACTGGCCGGAAGTCATCTCTGTTGAGGTGCTGGAGGGAGCGCGCCGGGATTGACCTCTAGTGCTCCCCCTGCGGCAACGCATCCTATGACGCACGCGAGGCATGGGTGCAATCTCAGGCGCAGTGGGCACAAGAGACGAAGAAGAAAAATTCCAATTAACAGAGGAAGACAGACAGAGACAGAACCGAGAGAAATGGAAATATGCAGCAAAGTCTAGGCAGAAGTTCCGCTGGCCACTTCTCCTTATCGTCACAGTTACCAGACAGTGTAATCCAGCAACCGGCTTGTCTAAAAAACCATGGCTAAACGCCATTTTGTATGTCGACCCGTCTGCAATGCAATCAAAGGACGCCCGTCATAATGAATCTCTGATCATTAATAATGAGAGCCCATTAATGAAGTTAATCACAGAGGAGGAGGTCTGATTCTGAACAAGAGTTAAAAATTAATTAATGTAGATTTGATGTGAAAACTTAATCAACAGTCATAATGTTAATGCGAATGATATGAAATCGCCATATCCATGTCCCATCACCTTAACCACCAATGCACTCCATAAATGAGCAAAGTTTTTAATGATACACGGCAGAAATTGATTGAGCGATCTTTGTTTGGGACGTCACGCAGCGAAATCCGACTCAGAATAGTGTATGCACTTGATAAGAAATTCGCGTCACAAAATTGGCCGACGTCAGCAGGCTATTTTGGAACGCGAATTTGGTTTGAATTATGGTTTATCACCGTTTGAAGTCCGGCGGGCTCGACTTTTGAACAATTTTCTTATAAAATTTGTGTTGGTTTTCTTGGATAATACACATATTAAAATCCCGCTTAATAAAGAGACAAAATTGTTGTGCTTTCGGAACCTGACCCGAGGATTGGACATGAGTTAACACAAAATTGTTGTGCTTTTGGAACCTGACCCGAGGATTGGACATGAGTTAACAAACAAAAGGATAGCGGAACTAGACATGCACCCGTGGTCAAGCCCTCTACCAAAACCACGAGCGGAATCACAAAAGCGGGTTGCCCATATCGCACCGCTTTTGCGGAGTAGGCGGTATTTCCTATTCGCGAGCAATTCCATAGGGAAAGCGACACGTGGCGAAGTGACCCCCGGAAAACCACCGTTTAACCCGCGCCATCACACGTTAAAGCCCGACGCTGGAAGCCGAGCGAAATTTCCAAGAGTCGTTGATTTGGAGAAGGGCCATCGGACGGTGGTCGCACGTTGAACTTGCCCGGAGGTTAACTAAGGTGTGTGGAGGATAGCCAGGTACGATACGAGTGTTTGATTGGTTATTGATATATATAGGTGGGGCCGGAGTATAATGAAATTTTTTAATTAAACGATTGGTGGATAATTAGCATAAGTCTGGAGCGTGATTGTTGTAAGGTTGGGTGGTGAAATATAGAGCCGAAAGTTCATTACAAGTTATTTATTTAAAAAGAAACGTGGAGTATAAATACAAAGTATTGAAAGTTAAACATTGGTTATAAGGCTTGGAGATAATATAAAGTCGGGAATATAAATTAAAGTCCAACCATTGTGGATAGTATTTATTTATCAAATTTTACGAATTTGATAAATAAACCCGAAGAAAGAAGAAGTCAATTAAGACTCAGGCTGGAGGAAAAGAACGGGGTAAACCAAGGGAAAATGCTGACAGAGTGATTGTAGACACACCAGCTCTCCTTAGGGGTCCAATTTCAGTTTTGTTGTGTCACACGATGATCTCTCTTCTCTGGCATTTACTTGTATTGAAGATCACTATTCTAGGAATAAGGAGTTATTTTCTCCAAAAATAACCCTAGCCAAACATTGACAATGCATCAAGGATATTTTTCTATGCTTCATAAGTACATATGTTCTACTTCTAAATCATGTCTTGGAAGTGGTTTTTTTGCTGGAAATTATTCACCAGTTGGTTTCATACCAAAGTCTTTTTCACATTTTCAACATCCAATACATGAAAAAGATAATGGTTTAAAACAACATAAATATTTGAAATATTGCAAGAATTGTCTGGCACACTTTGAATATGAATTTTGAAGTCAAGTGCATGATGCTGTATAGGATCAAGTGTCATTTTGAATACCAAATGTTTCACAAAAACTTCTCAACATGCTACCCTGCAGTAAGGATTAAATGACAATATTGCATCAACTATTTCCATAATAAAAGTGCACCTCGGCCATAAGACTAAAAAACTACAAATGTTGTAGATCTAATAAGACCACACAATCAAATGTATTCCATAAGGCCAATACTGTATGAAAAATGAAAAGGAGTTTGCAACCAAAAATACCTTAGGCAACTAATTCAATTAGATACACCAAACCATCAGCAAAAAGGAAAACCAGCCTACTCAAAAGGCAAGCGTTTACCTCCTTTGACAAAATTTTGATTTCCAAAACAAGGGCCTTTATTGTCTTGTCAATGCCCCTAGTAATTTGAATGGGGTTTGCACCTGCTGCAACAACCTAAAAAAAAAGGTTTCATTTCAAATTATTTTCCACAAATTTAAGATACAAACATTGTCAGTTTTGTATTTCCTAACAAGCTCATAAATTTTGACAAAAGAACCAAAATTTTTTAATACCTGATAGCAATTTTTTCACTCAAAAACTATCTTAGACTCAATAAACCCAACCCAAACCTAAAAAACCAAACACCATAAGACCCTACAAAAATGAATAGATGATCTTAATCCAGTACCATCGACAAAAAGTTACCTTTACACCCTCACTTATTAAAACCTGTGCTGTTGAATTTTAACTTCAACTGCTGCAGCAGAAGGACGGATGCAGCAGCAACATTTTTTTTTGGAGGTTGCTTGCATGCCATCCAGAAATTTAATTCAGCATTTAAAATTCCTGCAAGTTTTTTTTGTAGACGGCCACAGCCATATTTCTGTACATGATTGTATTTAAACACAACAGCCAGCATTAACGCAATTCACCAACCAGAAATTAAACAAACAGAAATTTACCCGACAGTTTTGTAAATTCAAAAGGAGGACACGTGGAGCATTAATATTGGATCGCATGAAATTGAAGGGAATCTTAAAACCTGAAAACCGGACCCGAATTTTTTATAGGGCACATTGAATTGAGAATTCGAGTTAAAATCAGGCAGACGTCAGCATCCCATTTTGGAACGCAAATTTGGTTTGAAATTCAATCTATTCAGACTTTTGAAGTCCGACAGAAAGGGTTCTTTAATGTTTTGATAGTTTAATATATACATATGTTTTAAACATATGTTATATATATATCATATGCGAAATGAAAGGTGGGCTATAGAATTTAGTTTTAATTTTATTTTTTTGAAAAGAGGGTTTATTATAATATGTTTTATATGTTACGGCATATAAAAATAAAAAGGTCAAAAAGCTTGGTAGTTTTTTTTATAGACAGTACGTAAATTTTTTATTACACAGCAGTGTGTAAAAAGTGAAAGACTGAGTGTAACTTTTTAAGTGTGTATGCACAGCAGTGCGAAAGGGAAAAACACAACAGAGTGTTTTAGAGACAAAGTATGTTTGTTTTGAACAGACAGTGAGTTGGTTTTATGCATTGCGTTTTGTAGCAGTCATAATTTTGTAATCCCTCTCAGTGAGGAAGTAGTGTAATAGTTTTTTTTGAGTTATTGAAGGGAATAGAAGTTTGTTTTCAAAGTATTGAAACTCTGTCTCCTGTCAAAGAAATTTTTATTTTCTGTGTGTTAGAGGAAGGGAGATTTATGGGTGGTTCTTATGAATCAACCAACTATTCAGAACATGCTCATCAATCCAAACCATAAGTATTATGTGACAATATTCAAGCAGGCACTGAATCGGATTTCTGAAGCTATGTTAGAGAAACCCTAAACTCTCACTGAAAATAGGTGAAATGTGGCACCACTCAGGGATTGACATGTGCCAATTGGTACAAGTGGTAGACAATTGGCATGCACAAACAACGAGGTGATGCAGGAATGACATGAGGGAGAAAATATCAGAAAAGCCCCAAATCTGGAGAACTAAAGCTCATCACCAACCTAAGATTGACAACTTTACATGATGTAACCTATGAAATCGTAAATGGAGAAATCATAGTAACAATAAAGTAACCTATGTAACAATAAAGTCGGATTCATCCTGGGAGTGGTAATGGAAGAAATCATATTGAACAACAAGAAACATGCATAGTTTCTTACAATAAAATAGATGAAAAAACACATACAAAAAACCTAGATAATAATCATGAACAAGCTTAATATTGAATTATGAACTGTAAAGGAACTTACAAAATGTGACATTACGAACCTGGTCAAGCGCACAAGAAAAAATATCCTGGACATGACCCTGGTTGACAAGTTGTATTTCTCATGATGCAAGAGGATTTGTACCTGCACTGCCAAGTCAATAAAAATCCATCATTATCTATACAATAAATACAAGTAATTGATGTAGTATTTTTTACTCTAAGATGCATTCTTATGATAATGTTAGAACATATGTTGAAAATGTCAAACATACCTGAATAAGCTCCTCTTCGTTTCAAGAACAATTTATTGGAGTCGCATGAACTTGGAACAAGCCTCCAACGATCTGAAAGAGTAGCAACTAAGTCAACAGTGACTTTTTTGTTGCTACGCTGGATCGAGGGAGGTTTGCTCCAAGATTAAATCGCTCCAATAAATTATTCTCTACTAAATAGGGCCAACCACGTGAAGGTGGAAGCTCTTATGGCCCCTCCCCCCCCTCACATCACTCTTAATTCCCCAATACCCAATCTATATTTCATTTTTTACTTTCATGAGCATAAAAAAAAAAATATTCAATAACTAATAAAAAAACAATTCAACAAAAAGTACACAAGGAAACATTGCAATTAATGCTTGACATAAAAATAGTATGATAAATGAGTTTTTTATATAACGCAAAAAAATGTTCCAAGTATGGTAACGTTTGTCTTATAATAATACAATATTTTACATTGTCAAACTTTCTTTTTCTTCTTCCTATTTTTAAAGCTCCTAATTACATCATCAATATCATCGTGCTCTGCTCCTGTTTCGTGCCTTTCGACCCGCACTGCTGACCTAGTTGCGTATTCACGATGTCTGGGCTCATCCAGTGACGGGGCATCGCCTACAAAACAGATAATATTAAATTTTAATTGTCAGTTTTTAAATATCATTGAACTAGTTTGGTAATATTAATAAAAAAAATTGCAATGAGATTATTTACCCGGTGCACCAGTTGTCGCCGCTGACCTAGTTGCGTAGTCACGATGTCTGGTCTCATCCAGTGACGGGGCATCGCCTACAAAAATAGATAATATTAAATTTTAATTGTCAGTTTTTAAATATCATTGAACTAGTTCGGTAATATTAATAAAAAAATTGCAATGAGATTATTTACTTGGTGCACCAGTTGTCGTCGTTGGGACTGTTGCCCTGTCTTCCTCTCTGGTGGTAAGATCCTCAAGGGAAACATTCTCTGTCATTTAAACAAAAAAATTTATAAGGACAACCATCAAGGTATAATTAGAAAAAATTATAAGTGGAAATTAATTACCGTCACGGCCCTCACTGATAGCAACATTGTCGGCCTGGTCCCCACTACAATGATCAGGTTGCACGAGAGGATCATCTACATCTGGCTCTAAAACTGGGTTATTTACCTCGTCGGTAGTGTTGCTCCCCCGATTTAAACAAAGTTGTTAGACATTAAATTTATGGACGAAAACAAAAATATTGAAAGGTTAATGTTTTACCTTATCAGGCATTGTAGATCTTGGGACCCGCCCCAAGCTTCTGCGACGTTCAACTACAGCTTGATAGCCAAAACGGAAAGCAATATTTTTATCTTCCTCTGTAGTTATTGTTCCAAAGTCATCACCCTACATTATATATGATTGTGTATTTTTAATCATATCTGATAGGATTACAAAAAAGTTGGAAGGCGATACAATTAATTATAAGATGTTTAGCTACTTAATTACAATTCTTGCAGCTAATTTCAAGTAGCCACCCTGGCCGAGCTTGTGATGGCCCTTTTTCTCAATCCTAGCTTTTGTTGCCTTTGAGGTGTCAGGCAACCTAGCATCAAAAGATTGAAGTCAGATATGACGTAGCACACTTTTATTTTAGACATAAAGAAAATTAAAGCTATTGAATTAAAGTTGTAATTTACCTTGTGGGTCCAGTTGGCATTTTTCCTTCTTTCTTTGCCCTGTTCTATTTTCCGTCATGGATGAGTGCTCTCCACTCACTCTCCGAAACTGCGAGAGGACGCTCATATCTAGGGTTAAATTGAAATTTTGTCCTATAGGTGTCCCTGGTATATTTCAAATATTTGCCGGCTACCTGAGCCACCGCTTTTCTGTCAAATGTGCCGACCCCAAAAAGGGCTTCTAGATAATCTAGAAGTTCTTTTTTCAGGTTGGAATTCTGGGAATTCCACCCTGTACATATGGTTGGGCCAAAAATTACCAACGCATGGCTTTCCAGAATCCTGTAGAACTCATTGTTTCCTACACAGAATAAAACCAAAAGAAAAGAAGATATTATCATTAATTTAAAAATAAAAATCATGATAAATATGTTTTAGATAAAGTACATGAAATAGTTAAAATATTAAAATTTACCTGGGAGTTGTACATGCTTTATAGGGACACCCTCATCGTTCACCAACAACGTGCCATTAATGGTCCCTGTGGAGCTGACACGTGTAGCTCCAGAAAACGCAATAATGTAGCTGGCCATATCAGCCTCATCATTGCCAACACGTTCAACAGTTGGCTGGGTGTCAGCTTGGGCAGGGTGTGTTTCTTGGCTAGCACCTAAAGGAGTAGAAGGTGTACGAGAGGGTTTTTGGGCAATCTCTTGCCCTTGTGTCCCACTACCACCAACATCGGGTTCAGCAAATGCCAGAAAACGCTACATACAAAAGAACTTTTTGTTAGTTTAGTCAATGTAAAAATTAAAAATCAAACTATCACAATTCATCTCATGCAGAACAAAAAAAATATCCTTTTGACTTTTTATTATTACCTGATATTTATTTAGCTGCCTCATAAGATGTTGTATCCTCTCTTCTGTTTCAGGTGTTTGAGGCGCATCTATCAAAGCATTAAATTCCGACGTTGCATCTCGTGCCTTTTTTTGCAACAACAACACTCGAGATAGGGATGAAAAAAGCTCTTCCTCAAAGAGGGAATCATCAGGCGTACCATGGCTAGGTGTCTGCATATTTGAACAAAATTAATATTATTTCAATTATGTAAATAACTAAAATACCTAAAGATAGAGCAATGCTGGCACTTTACATGTTCTTCCGTTGGCCTCTTTCCGCGATCATCCTGTCTCGGGGTTGTTCCTGCACTGCTCTGATCAGTCTGCCACATTGCAATAAAATTATAAATGTAAAAACTTGAAAACAATATCTAACTTGAAAACACAAAATGAAAACTGAAATAATTTCTAATAAGACACCTGAAGACAGAGTTAGAGTTTCAAATATGCCTTGCATTGAATTCAGTCCTGGAAACATGTCATTGCACATTAAGGCACCCAAACATTCAATCCACGAATGATATATTTAAGTAGGCTTCTCCTATTCGGGAAAACACCATACCTATAATGCATTCACTTGCATGTATAAAGGGAAAGGAAAACATGTTTTCATACAACGGTGACAAAGGCATCTTGGGGAAAGGTATCTTCACTTTTTATTTATGTTGTTCACCCACACCACTCTCGTGTTTTCACTAATCCCGTTTTGTCATTTTTGGATTCAAATTAAGTTAAGGCCTTAAGTATTTTTTGACCTTTCGATGTAGTTTTTATAAGTGGCATGTATGGATTTTCCATTAATTCTGCACTTTTCTCTTCATGTGCATGTTTCCCTGGAAATCAAATGCATGATTTAGTCCCATACATTTAACAAGTTGTTGGATCAACTCCATTGGCAATATCATGTTTCCTATTCAATCAAAATTTATCTCAGTTAGGGTAGGTAGGAAGGTTTTTCCTTTGTATTAATAGGGCACTTCTAGCTTGCATTTTTATTATATCTTTCAAATTTAGTGTCGTTTCAATTAGGGCATGATTTTTTGCAACTTTCAAGGTGAGAATGAACAAAGACAAATCTTTGTGATGGATGACTGTATATGACTCCATGGCCAGAGGAAAAGGCACTAATCTACTTCTTCAAATATCTATAGTTCTCATTCACCTCATACGAAGATGGTCCCCGATTTTGAGCCAAATGTTGCAGCAAAAAGTTCCCCCCCTCCATAATTTGATAGTCAATGGAAATTTCTTAAATTGATGATGGGGCAATATTATGGAACATTGGCACATACATATGTAATGGAATTCCAAGATCATGATATATGTTTGCATATGTTTATGGCAATGTTCCAACTGTCCCCCCGGAGGTGGGAGCGAGGGACGAGGAGGCGCTGGAGCGGCCTATGCAAAAGCTCCTCAACAATTTTCAAGAAACGTGGGGGACGCTGGGTCATAAAAATTATAAAATTTAATATTTAAAATGTAACTATATTTTTAAAAGGAATGTATATACAGTCATCATACACTTGCATCATGAAAGATAAATCATAAATGATAAAATTACAAATCGATGAATGATGAATCATATAATTGAAACAAATTTAAAAGTTAAGTTAAAACATACATCATACAATCATGCATGTAAGTTTGTAAGTTTGTAACTATATAATCATTAATGTAACTACTAACAATGTACAATGAAAATAAAGTTTAAGATATCATATGACATATTATATCAAGATTCAAAATAGAGCTTAAACTGAAGTTTACAACTCAAGTCTGAAACATAAAACTTAAACGCAAATAAGTTATGTCTGAAACATAAAACATAAAACATAACATATGAATATCAAATGATATCATCATACTGATAAATGAGCATAAATGCTCAAGTTAATGCCCCACTAGTCTCTGCATCCAACTTCCGCACGAATATATCAAGATCAACCATGTCACCATCTGAATCAGAATCACTTGGATTCTCAAATATGCTAAGTGGCACATCAAATTTTAACACGAAACCATAAACTAAAAGGGGCGGTGAGGGGACGTGAGGGGGCATGAGGGAAACATCCCCTAGAAGTCCCCAAGACCCCGGAGCACGAGGGGGCGAGGAATCTAGACCCCTAGGTGGGGGGGCGAGACCCCGTGTAACACTGGTTTATGGAGGTGGTGGAGCAAAAAAGAGCTCAAATAGAGCTGAAATTTTTCACATAAAAAGGACTGTGGGCTCGACTAATGGTTCCATTTAAAAAATGATATCTAGACAGAGAATAAGTGTAGCATGCAAACATGCATTGAAAATCCATCTGAGTTTGCATTGTATTACTTATGATGGATTCAAATTTTGGTTTCAAAATGCCAGGTTATGGCATGATTTTGTCGAGAAACCCTTAGTTGGATTCTCATGTTGGTTTAATTTATATTTTAAGTTTGTTTTGCAATCTTGGGGTGATAGTAACTCATGAACTAGGTTACCAATGTGTAACAATCATATTTCAAGAATAAAGTTGTGATTTTTTTATATTATTATTATTATCTATTAGCTACGAGTATTGACACCTAATGCCCGGAATTTTGACATCTTGATAGCATGGATAATTTCGAAAATGTTTCTAGTAATGTTAACATAATAACTATCATTACATGTCTTCACTTTTTTCACCATAATAGACCTGTGATATGGACTCATCACACAACTTCATATGCTATGTCCCAACAAGTTCAAATTAGTTGAACCTACCTCATAGTGTGGTTATTAAGGACAAGTTGCTTGATATATAACTCGATAGCATAGACCACGTTGCAGTTCTAAAAAGAATCCTCAAGTGTCAAAAAAACTTCACAATATGTTCTACTATAAAGCCTTTTGGGATACCCGAAATAATATATGTATCATTGATGAATTTTAAAGTATGACAAGATCCAGAGGGAAAGGAAATCAATGGAAGAGTGATCCACCAATGAGAACCTAGAATTTAGCATCAGATGAGTTAGAGTCTAGGAAATTGAAACCCTATAATTTTAATTAGTGATGAAGGACATCACATAGGTAATTATATTTTCATGTAGAATAATCTATTAATTCAAATTTAAACTACATAATATAAAAGGCATACCATAAATTTTTCCACGTAAGTCCAAACAACCTATAAAAATGGAAAACCTTCTTTTTCCATGGGAAATAATTTACCTTTCCTTTTTCAAGGCAATCTAAATCACAAAAAATATGAACTATACTGCACACATTCTTGGATAATGTGAAAGTGGAAAGGAATACCCTACACAAGTGATGCACACATGTACATTTGAACACTAATAGATTTTTGTAGTTGAAATGCAATGCTTGTTTTCATTTAAATGTAGGGTTTTTAAAGCAGGGAGAAATAATGGCCGCCAAATTAATAAGCGTTTCTTTGGGAAAAATTTAAATCTTGTATTGGGTGATGAAGATAATAGAGGGTATTGAATCTTGACTCTTGACATCTACAGAGAACCCTACAGCCTAACAAAATCCAATGGAATTGACCAAAAAAAACCCAAATAGAGTCAACCCTACTATAGGAGGAAGGGCCTGCAGTAAGAACTTACCATTTTGCAAGAGCTGAGGGCGAATGTTGTTCTGCAAGAGCTGAGGGCGAACGCCGAGGGCGAATGTTGTTCTGCAAGAGCTGAGGGCGAACGCTGAGGGCGAATGCTGAGGGCAAAGGCTGTTCTGCAAGAGCTGAGGGCGAATGTGGCGAATGTTGTTCGAAAGAGTTTGGGGGAATCCAGACACTGTCGCCTGGGCAAGAGCTCGGGTGGCGAATGCCGAGGGCGAATGTCAAGCCCGCAAGAGCCCGGGGGCGAATGGCCGAAGGCGAATGTCGTCGCAAGAGCCGAGGGTGAATGCCCAGGGCGACAAGCCTGCAAGAGCGGGTTCTGCAAGAGCCGAGGGTGAATGCCGAGGGCGACGTCGTTCGCAAGATCGAGGGTGAATGCACGCACATACACGTGGTCGCACGTAGCACACACATGTACATTTGAACACTAATAGATTTTTGTAGTTGAAATGCAATGCTTGTTTTCATTTAAATGTAGGGTTTTTAAAGTAGGGAGAAATAATGGCTGCCAAATTAATAAGCGTTTCTTTGGGAAAATTTAAATCTTGTATTGGGTGATGAAGATAATAGAGGGTATTGAATCTTGATTCTTGACATCTAGAGAGAACCCTACAGCCTAACACAATCCAATGGAATTGACCAAAAAAACCCAAATAGAGTCAACCCTACTATAGGAGGAATGGCCTGCAGTAAGAACTTACCATTTTGCAAGAGCTGAGGGTGAATGTTGTTCTGCAAGAGCTGAGCACGTCGAGGGCAATGTCGTTTCGCAAGACAGAGGGCGAATGCGCGCGTGATATCAAACGTAGCTATTTGCGATAAATACGAAACATTTTTTATGTAGCACGATATAAGTTTAATTTTATGAAATTCATATAAGTTTGGTATTTTTATGTAGCGAAATAATCCAAGGTCGCCATACCGACTTCCGCGGAAAAGGCGTCGCTATTAGGACTAAGTAGTTTCTCCAAACGTCTAATTGCTACATGACTTTAGACATTGTGCTCAGCCAGACGTGCCATCGTCTGAATAGTGACGCTTTGGGCCATGGTGTCGCAATTGCGATGTCTTCCTTTAAACGTCGCAATTGCGACACTTGTTTAAGTGTCGGTATTGCGACACTTTTCTATAGACGTCGGTATAGCGACGGTTTCGGGCGGGATGGAAAAAATTTGGGAAAATTTCCGACATTTGGTCAAAAGCATCGGAAACAGGTGTCGGAATTTCCGCCAAATGTAGTAGTGAGCTATTGATGGATGATTACCTTTTTATTAACATTTTCATGATGTATATGACCTTCTAATTTATAAACGAGATGGAATGAAGTGAAAATGTGCAACAAAAGTTGTGGGAAAGGAAAAATGGATTATCAAAAGGAGAAAAATTCGGAGGTTAAACAATGGTGATGAGTCTGTGCTCCACTGTAGTGGACCCATGTGGCATCTAATTCATGACCACTGTGGACAGGTCCACATGGTAGGCATTAGTCCCAATGGAAGTTGGGTTTGACCTTCCTTCCCCAGGACACGTTATAAATTTTAAGTGGTTGGGCCCAACCCCCAACCTTTGATCTAGGTCAAGGTTGGGTTGGCCTCACCTAGTGCCATAATACAACACTTCAGGGTCGCCTCAAACCCTGACTCGACCAAACTCTCCACCAAGATAGACCCCAAAACTATAGTCACAAAGATCCAGGTTGGCCTATTAGAGATCCAGGTAATGCCCACTAGATGGTTGGGCCTTTTGGTTGACCTCCCAACCTTCATCTTGACTGACGTGTTGAACTAGAATTTAAATTTTAACTTGAAATTTGGCTTGTTTCCAGCACTTCAACAAAGTTAGAATTCTTATAAATTTTTGAGCTTTTCCAACAATACTTCCAACACCTAATAATCATTAAATTCATGAGGAATTTATGACTAAACTTAAGAAAAAATTAATCATAAGCATGATAAAAATTCAAATACACTTTCAAGTGCATTTATTCACAAAATTACAGAGAACTGTAGCAGCTCATTAACAAAGAAAGAAATTTCTTTCCTTGGCTCAACAACCTTATCCATAGAGAAAATAGGTGAGCATGACTCATCAACTCATCCATGCTTAATTAAATTACAAAATGCGACTACAAGGATGGCATTATGACTCCTTCCCTTCAATCAATAATGTAACAATTAGCATGCAACAAGTATTCCAATACATATACAACAATTTAAACCTGCATTCAACACAAGATTTCCAAACTTTCCGCAATGACCATACTAATGTGAAATCACTTCTACTGGTGCAACCTAGCACCATCATAATGAAATAATTTGATGCATCCATGATGTTAGTGTAAAACCATAAATCTCATACATTCATGGTTTGACATCCTCATGTAACTTGCAATTTACACATAGTAACATGCATAGTCCTGTAATTGGAAAAAATAATATATCTTCCATAAGGATGATTTGCATGATGGTTATTGCAAGAAATTAATCAATAATACCACGTTTTGTTCCAACACCTTTTACAGAGTGACAACAACAACATTGCTCAATCTCATAAACAATGAAATCATAAACCATGCCATTAATAAACATCATTCAAGACCAATAAGGTATATATATATATATATATATATATATATATATATATATATATATATATATATATATATATATATATATATATATATATATATATATATATATATATATATATATTGTTAGGTCCATATATCACTAGTAGGTATAGTCACTATTTATTATTTAGTGTAACCCCCATTTTGTTATTATTGTGCCCTTAAATTATTATTGTTAGGTCGGCTAGGATTACATTGCGGCCCACTAGGATTACATTATGGCCCCATGGACTCCTATATATAGAAAGGAGGTTTTGTAAATTGTATCATCCAAGAATTGTTCATTTATGTAATGTATTGGAGGTTTCCCTCTCGAAGTGGCTCATTTCTAAGGCGTTGATATCTCTTTTCTTCTATTTTTGGAGCTGGTTACACAACATTTGGTATCAGAGCTTTGGATTCTAGGGTTTCGCTGCTCCAAACAGGTCATCGTGGAATTTTCACTATAATTTTTTTTCTACGAAGTTTCAGAAGCTGAAATTTTTAGGGTGTGAAGCCGAAAGCCTGAGGAATTTTTTCTAAAAATGTTAGAGCTTGGTTCGCAATATTGTCGGAGATATGATCTGTGGAAGTTAGGTATTTTTTCAGGCTCCTAAATAGGTCATCGTGGAATTTGCGCTATAACTTTTTTTCTACGAAGGTTAAGAATCTGAAATTCATATGGTGCAAAGCTGAACTCCTGAGGAAAGTTGTAAAACAATTTCAGATCTTGGTTCGCAATATGTTTGGAGATATGATCTGTGGAAGGTAGTGCTTTTTTAGGCTCCTGAATTTCATCTCAAAGAGGTGATCGTGGAAAACGTTCAATAACTCTCTCTCTGGGCATCGGATTGGAGTTCTGTAAAAAGTGGTCACAAGTACACAGACTTTAGTTTCTTGGCTATCAATTTCAGAGACAAAGGAAAAAAAAGTGACACGTGGAAAGTCGTACAAGTTCACTCTACTGAACCAGTCCATAATTAGGTCATTGTGGGAGATTGGACACAACTTTGTCTTGGAGAATCCAAATCAGGTCAGACCTGTGGCATTCAAAAGAGAATTCAGAGGGCTACTTCAGTGCTGAATTTCAGATATAGAAGAGCCGCAATCACAGAGATAATACAATTTCAATATCGAGCTCCTCAAAAGCAAGTAAAAGGTGTGTATTTGTTTTCCGAATTGCATAAGTCTTGTTTGAAGAATCAAGTTGAATTGATTGCAAGGGCATATTGTAGAATAGATATCAGTATTGGATTATAAAATGGCCCCTAAAAAGAATTCAACACCCATTAAGCCTTTTGAAAGCTCTACTATGACTCATGAAGACGAAGAATGGCAACATGACATATCAAAATTACAAGAGCAAGTGCAACAAATTTCGCTCTCGCAAAGAGCAACAAAAAATGACATGGAAGTTTTGAAGAAAGGAGTGGAAGCTAAGATAGATGGCATGGAATATAAGATAGATGGCATGGAGGCTGGCATGGAATCTAAGATGGATGACATGGAAGCTAAGATCGATGAGAAAATGGAAAACATGAAGAATTTTCTAAAAGCAAACATGGAAGGTTTGACAAAGTTGATACAAGAAAGGTTTCCTAATGGTGAAAAGATAGTAGAAGAACCTCATGATGAGAACAAAATAAATGTTAATCGTGATTTCATAAACTCTAATGTTGGCGGGAAGAACCACCATATTCCAAAAGTGGATATGAGGAAGTTTGATGGAAAGGATCCTGTAACATGGATACTACAGATGGAGCAATATTTTGATCTCCATAACGTGCAAAACACACAAAAAGGTACGCATTGCAACTTTACATTTAGAACAAAATACATTTGTATGGTATCGATGGCTTTGTTCCCGTAAAAAAATTGTCACTTGGTCAATTTTTACGGAGGAAATGATAGCACATTATGAGGATACAAAGAGCAATACCTTCTTTAGCCAATTGATAAATCTCAAACAAAAGGGTTTAGTGGGGCAGCACATTGAGGACTTCCAAAAATTGAATATAAGGGTAACTGATATTCCAGAGGAACACAGAATTGATCTCTTCATAGGCACTCTAAAGGATAACATCCAACATGAAGTTCGTGTTTTGGAACCTGATTCATTGGAGAAGGCATTCAGGTTGGCAAGAAAAGTTGAATGTAAATTATGGTGACAAGGAAGCCTACCACTCAATTCTATAAAGAAGGAAGTGTTGCTACGCCTAGATTTCCACAACCTACAAGGTTGACACCACAACAATTGGAAGAAAAAAGAGCAAAAGGGTTTTGCTACAGTTGTGATAGCAAATACACTAAAGGTCATAAGTGTGCTGAGAAGAAATTATTTTACATAGATTGTGAAGAAGAAGAAGAAAATGAACAAGAAGAGGATATACACCAGGAACCACCCATAGAAGAGGAAGAAATGAATCCGACCATATCGTGTAATGCACTGGCAGGAATTACCACTCCTCAAACTCTCAAGATAGAAGGACATATAAAGAAGAAAAGGGTAATAGTGTTGATTGATTCAGTTAGCACCCATAATTTTATTCATTATAAGGTAGCCATGAGATATCTGGAATTGAGGTATCCATGAGCAAATTGTTTCCAATACCTAGCAATTGCACTTTCATATAATATGATGCTGAGTGTTGTCCTTGATGGCAACCCACTTGATGAAGATGATGGCAACCTACTTGATGAAGTTGTCCCTGATGGAATTTGTCTTGATGAACTTGTTAAATGATGTAAATCTGATGTGATATGATGTGTCTACAGAGCAACTCAGTTGTAATGATGAAATGAATTTCAGTATGTGCTAGATCTATGATGAAAAGAGTATGTCTCAAGGCATACACGGATTTGTCTAGTATAAGTCGCGTATGCACGCGGGAAATAACGTTCCAAGTCGCGTATGGGAAAAAAAAAAGCGCTCATAAAGTGCAAAACCAGGGGTAACCACCATGGTATTGACCCATTGTATTGAGTAATGATTCGTCTATGTGACCCCGCCCAGGAATACCATCGAAAGTAATGTGGTTTTGACCCATGGTATTGATAAAGGGTAAACCTATATAAGGAGAAGAAATTCATTGTGCAAAGGGTGTGCATGAGTCCGGGCTTTAATGTATACTTCACCCTGAAGTATATCTGCATGGTGGAACTTTGCTCTTAATTGATAGATCTGATTCTATAATGTATCTATGAACATAATGAAGGTCCAAGATCTCTAGATCTTGAAATGGTGAAACTCTTGGATGATCTGAAGAGAAGTGATGAAGACCTGGCACAAATCTGTTGAAGAAGTTGAAGAAATCTGGGTAAGTTCATAGATATGGTCTATTCTGCAAAGTTTATCTTTTATATATCAATACGCAGGTTCGCTTCACTGAAGGCACGTATATACGCGGATCTATTTCAACAAAGGCGCGGATGACCTATTAGGGTTTTTCTGAAAAGTTGCACGAATGTATACGCGGGTTGTCTTCAGTGAAAGCGCGTATATACGCGGTTCCATCTAAAGAAAAGCGCGTATGATATCTGAACTGATGGTTGCTCATGGTTGAATGTATTTCTGCATACTTATTCTGAAGTTTGGGTTATCTCTAATATACTGATTACAGTGGTTTCACTGTTCGGTTTGGAAGCATTGGGCAAAGTATGTTTGTTGATAAGTGAAGGGTTGTGTTGGAGCTGTTTGATCCAGTTTGAAAATTGATGAAACGTGGTTTGCAGTGGATCTGAGGGTTGAAGCCTTCAGTCTGATAATAGAAGCTTTCTGTCAACAGAGGCTGGTGCTAATATCAGGGGGTAGTAGCTCCCTTCCAAATGAAGACTGGTAAACGAGAGCAGGGGGTTGAAGCTCCCTTCCAAGTGAGGCTGGTAAATGAGAGAAGGTTGTAGCCTTCTGCAGGTGGGTGCCTACGTACTAGTATAAGTCTGCACCAGTACATGATTGTAAGAAGTTTTTCTCTATAATAAAATATTGAAGGCTGAGACAATGGCAACGGTGGTTTTCTCCCGACTTGGGTTTCCACCTAAAAATCATGGTGTTCATGTGTAATGCTTTTTTGTGATTTTTCATTCTGTTATTATTGTACATGTCTACATCTATATAAACATCTGATGAATGAATACATGCAAGGATCTAAGTGAAGAATTGATTGTTTATTAATATCTCTGTGCATACGCGAGTTCCGTAAAGGATATCCGTGTATATACGCGAGTCTGGTTCAGTAAAGTAGCGTATGGGTTATTAAAGAATGAAAAAGTAAAAATATCTGAGTAAATCCTAAATACTGATTCACCCTCCCCTCTCAGTATTTTTCCAACAATTGGTATCAGAGCAGGTCCTTCTGAAAAGGCTTAACCGTTAGAAGGAAGATCAAGCAGGATGAGCAATCACGAGGGAACAGCCTCTATCAAACCTCCGCTCTTCAACGGAAGCAATTTAATCTTCTGGAAAATAAGGATGAGATCCTATCTTCAATCTATGGGAGCAGATATATGGGCCATTGTTGAACAAGGATATCAATATCCAGCTGCTACACCAACAGATCCAACTGAAAGAAAGAATTATGAATCAAATGCAAAAGCGGTCAATGCTATAACTGGAAGTCTAACTGAAGAAGAATTTGTCAAATTCATGCAGCTAAATACAGCAAAGGAGATATGGGACATTATCATCCTAAGTTATGAAGGTGATGCAAAGGTAAAAAGTGCAAAACTTCAATCTCTTAGAATTGAGTATGAAAATTTAAAAATGTATAGTGATGAGAATATTGTTGGTTTCTTTTTACGTGTTGATGATGTTGTAAACCGTATGAGAAATATGGGAGAAAAAATAACCGAATCCACTTTGGTTGAGAAAATTTTGAGATCACTAACGGCCAAGTTTGAGTCAAAAGTTTCTGCTCTTGAAGAAAAACAGGACCTTCAAAATCTTACTATGGTGCAACTTCATGGCATATTGAATGCATACGAAATGAGGAGAGGAGGACCATTTGAAGTCAAAGAAGCTATTTTTAAAGCTTCTACAAAAGGGAAAGAAGTTCAAAAACCGGAAGGGTCAGGATATATCTCAGAAGAAGATGAGGCAAAATTTGTGAGAAGACTCCAACTAGGAACCGGAGGATTCAAAGGTAAGCTTCCTTTCAAATGTTTTAGTTGGTCATTATGCTGCAAAATGTCATTATAAAGAAACTTCTGCTAAAGAGAAAGAAGTAGCAAGAAGAAATAAGAACCGGTCTAGCACTAAGAAAAGCTACTATACAAATGAAGACAGTGATGGGTTATCTGACAGTGAGGAAGAATCTGAACAAGATCTTAGACTTCTCATGGCATTTGAAAATAATTCTAGAGACGATAAGGATGCTTTTATGGATGCACTAGATGACAATGATTTTATTGATCAAAACAATCAACTCAAAATATGCTTGGAAGAAAGTAAAATAATCATAGAGATTCTGAAAAGGCAGAATGAAGAAGCAAAGAAACATAATGAAAAATTAGAATGTGAAGTAGTAAGTCTAAGAAAAGAACTTGAGAAAGTAAAGACTCTGAATCTTAGATTTGCTAAAGGATCTGAAACCTTAGATGAGATTATCAAGGTTCAACGATCTCCTATGATTAAGAGAGGTCTTGGATACACCGGAGAATCCTCTCAGGCTTCAGCACAAAATTATCTAAAAGCAGCTACAACTGGTTTACTACATTCAACCACTCAACAAGGGAATAAAGAATCTTTACAGGTAAAGCATGATCATCACAATACAAGGAACACTAACAGGGATATCTCTCAAAGAAGAAACAATCAACAGGTAAATTCAAATAGAAGATTTCATGATCGCAGAAATTTCTACTTCAATGGACAATGTTTCTCATGTCACAATTTTGGTCATAAAGCTGTTCAATGTGTTGCATATAAAACCATCATGACAAGAGAAACAAGAAAGAAAAGGATGGATATTAAACCAAAGAATAACACCTATAACAACTTTTCTCCTCTTCAAAATGAAGTTGAATGTGCTTATTGCAATAACTTTGGCCATGAAGAATCTGAATGCAGGAGCAAAGTCCAGCCAAAACAACATTCTCCCTCAAGTTCCAAAGTATGGAAAAAGAAGGAATTACAGGTTGAAAATTGTGGAATAGCGTTATTTGCAGAAGGTGAAGAAAATCAATGGTACATTGATAGTGGGTGCTCAAGACACATGACAGGTGACAAAAGCAAACTTCTTTCATATAATGCTCTAGAAAAGGAAAAGAAAGTTACATTTGGAAATGATAATCCTGCTGTAATTAAAGGAAAAGGGTCCGTGTTTTTAAAAGAAAAGGTGAAGGCTAATGATGTCATGTATGTGGATGGATTAAGGAATAACCTGTTAAGTGTAAGTCAAATGTGTGATCAAGGTACAGAAGTCGTCTTCAGTTCAAAAGAATGTGTGGTTCGTGATCTGGATACAGGTAGAACTATTATAAAAGGGAAAAGAACTCCAAGCAACCTATATGTATTGAAGAACTGCAAAGATCAATGTTACTTGAGCAAATCTTCAGAAAATTGGCTATGGCATAGAAGGCTGGGGCATCTAAGCTTCTCTCAAATGAACAAAGCAAGTAGACTTCAAACTGTTCGTGGTCTTCCCAATATTACTCTACCAGAAAGTATCATATGCAAATCCTGCCAATTTGGTAAGCAGACCAGAGTACAATTTAATGCCAAAGAAGGATCATCAAGTAGGCCTCTTGAACTTGTTCATACTGACATTTGTGGACCTATGAGGAAAAATTCACCATGTGGAGAAGAATACTATATCTTATTTATTGATGATTTCTCTAGAATGTGTTGGATTGGGTTGCTTAAACACAAAGATGAAGCATTTGAGAAATTTCAGATCTTCAAGGCTCTGGTTGAAAATGAATTAGATCTAAAACTCAAATGTCTTAGATCTGATCGAGGAGGAGAATATACTTCAAATGAATTCCTTGAATTTTGTGAACAACATGGCATAAAAAGACAGTTCTCTGTAGCTGGCACTCCACAACAAAATGGCGTAGCAGAAAGAATGAATAGAACAATTCAACAAATGGCTAGAGCTATGCTTAATGATTCTGGAACACCTGACATTTTCTGGGGAGAAGCAGCACATACAGCAGCAAACATTCTCAACAAGGCACATGTTCGGGTAAATAGTGACAAAACTCCATATGAACTCTGGTATGGTAATTCTCCCTCTGTGAAGCATTTTAGAGTTTTTGGAAGTAAATGTTTTATCAAAAATAATGATGAAAAGCTTGGCAAGTTTGAACCTAGATCAGATGAAGGGATACTTCTTGGTTACTCATCTACAAGAAGAGCATACAAATGTTACAATAAAAGGCTTCGAAAGATTGTTGAATGTATTGATGTTGTCATTGATGAGTCTCCTACAGCTCCTAAAGAAGAAAAACAAGCAACATAAGAAGATGATGGTGATTTTTGTCCTTCTACATCAAATGGAAATGATATAGACAGTGGATCCAATGAAGAACATGAAGATGATTTATCAGAGAAAGCTCCATCCAGATATGTTCAAAAGAATCATCCTGAATCTCAAATTTTGGGAAACAAGGAATCAGGTGTACAAACAAGAAGGACTCTTGTGGGATCTTCTAGCTATTTGGCATTTCTATCCACAATTGAACCCAAAAATGTCAATCAAGCTAGCAAAGATGAATGTTGGATTCAAGCCATGAATGAAGAGCTTGATCAAATTGAAAAGAATCACACTTGGGAATTGGTACCAAGACCACATGATAAAAATGTCATTGGAACCAACTGGATATTCAAGAACAAGTTAAATGAAAATGGGGATGTTATAAGAAACAAAGCCAGATTGGTTTGCAAAGGGTACACTCAACAAGAAGGTATAGACTTTGAAGAAACTTTTGCTCCTGTAGCTAGACTTGAAGCCATAAGAATTTTTCTTGCTTTTTCAAGTTTTCAACAAATCAAAGTTTATCAAATGGATGTTAAATCTGCCTTTCTCAATGGTGATCTAGAAGAAGACGTTTATATAGAACAACCGGAAGGATTCATTTTGGGAAATGATGAAAATCTTGTTTGTAGACTTAAAAAGGCCCTATATGGTCTCAAACAAGCTCCAAGAGCATGGTATTACCGTCTTGACAAATATCTTCATCAAGAAGGATTTTCAAAGGGGTCTGTTGATAGCAACTTATACACAAAGGTTGAAAATGATAAACTATTGATTGTGGTTGTATATGCTGATGACATCATTTTTGGGAGTAATGAAGAATCTATGAGTAAGAAATTTGCTTCTGTCATGCAGCAAGAATTTGAAATGTCCTTACTTGGAGAACTAACATTCTTTCTTGGGTTGCAAGTGCATCAAACTGTAGATGGAATATTCTTATCACAAGAAAAATATCTTAAGCAAATTTTGAAGAAGTATGGCATGGAAGAATGCAAACCTGTAAGTACACCAATGATAACCGGATGTAACCTCAGTTCTCATGATGATTCTCCTGCGGTGAATCAACCAGAATACAGATCAATGATAGGAAGCCTACTTTATCTCACTGGGACTAGACCAGACATTATGCATGTAGTTGGGATTGTTGGATGATTCCAAGCTAATCCAAAAGAGTCTCACCTTCAAGCTGTCAAAAGAATATTCAAATATATACAAGGAACTCAAGACTTTGGACTATGGTATCCAAAGAATGCTGATCTTACTCTTCATGCTTACACGGATGCAGATTGGGCTAGAAATGTTTATGATCAGAAAAGCACTAGTGGTGGTGCATTCTATATGGGGCCCCGATTGGTATCTTGGTTCAGCAAGAAGCAGAATTCTATTGCCTTATCTACAACAGAAGCAGAATATGTGGCTGTCGTGTCTTGTTGCACTCAACTCCTTTGGATGATGCAAACCTTGCAAGATTTTCAAATCAAATGTACACCTCCTATCTCCATTATGTGTGATAATACAAGTGCCATCAGTATCTCAAAGAATCTTGTTATGCATTCAAAGACCAAGCACATTCACATCAAGTATCACTTCTTACGTGAACAAGTGCTTGAACAAAAGGTGAAGTTGGAGTATGTTCCCTTCAAAGAACAAATTGCTGATATATTTACCAAACCTCTGCCCAGGGAAGCATTCGAATATCTCAGATAGAAGATGGGAATAGTCTCTGCTGTGAAGAAAATCAGAACTGCTCAAATTTAGAAGATCAAATTGGATACGCAGGTTTCCTGAAATACAGTCGCGTATATACGCGAGTTTATCCACAGAAAGTCGTGTATGGTTAGTTTCTGACAATTTTTGGTTAGGGTCAGCATTTTACAGCACTTCTGCAGCACTGTTTGATATATCTGATACTGTATGGTATCTCTGGTGAAGTTTTATTTCTTTGTCTCATTCTCTGATATTGGGTAAAGATGCCTTGATGATCTTCTGTTGAAAAGTGTTCAGGATGTACAAGCTAAGGGGGAGATGAAGGAGTAAACTGTTGTACAGGTTCAGGGGGAGCAATAGCCTTGCTGGGTATTATGCATTGTTGGCTTATGATTCTGGAATATGATCTCTCTTGAGGTCTTTCTGGTATTGGTCATAAAAATTCATACTTGTGGGAGCATGGTACCTTCATTACACATCAGATCTTCAGCGCTCTTCTTTCAACATGAGATCCGCCATTTTCCCTTGATGTCAAAGGGGGAGAGTGACATGGTGTTTTAATAAAGAGTAAGAATGGTGTCAAGAGTGACATGGTGTCATTGTATTCTTAATGTATCTATCTGTTGTGGTCGCCATCAAGTCCAAAGGGGGAGATTGTTGGCAATATGATGCTGAGTGTTGTCCTTGATGGCAACCCACTTGATGAAGATGATGGCAACCTACTTGATGAAGTTGTCCCTGATGGAATTTGTCTTGATGAACTTGTTAAATGATGTAAATCTGATGTGATATGATGTGTCTACAGAGCAACTCAGTTGTAATGATGAAAGGAATTTCAGTATGTGCTAGATCTATGATGAAAAGAGTATGTCTCAAGGCATACGCGGATTTGTCTAGTAGAAGTCGCGTATGCACGCGGGAAATAATGTTCTAAGTCGCGTATGGGAAAAAAAAAAAAAGCGCTCATAAAGTGCAAAACCAGGGGTAACCACCATGGTATTGACCCATTGTATTGAGTAATGATTCGTCTATGTGACCCCGCCCAGGAATACCATCGAAAGTAATGTGGTTTTGACCCATGGTATTGATAAAGGGTAAACCTATATAAGGAGAATAAATTCATTGTGCAAAGGGTGTGCATGAGTCTGGGCTTTAATGTATACTTCACCCTGAAGTATATCTGCATGGTGGAACTTTGCTCTTAATTGATAGATCTGATTCTATAATGTATCTATGAACATAATGAAGGTCCAAGATCTCTAGATCTTGAAATGGTGAAAATCTTGGATGATCTGAAGAGAAGTGATGAAGACCTGGCGCAAATCTGTTGAAGAAGTTGAAGAAATCTGGGTAAGTTCATAGATCTGGTCTATTCTGCAAAGTTTATCTTTTATAGATCAATACGCAGGTTCGCTTCACTGAAGGCGCGTATATACGCGGATCTATTTCAACAAAGGCGTGGATGACCTGTTAGGGTTTTTCTGAAAAGTTGCACGAATGTATACGCGGGTTTTCTTCAATGAAAGCGCGTATATACGCGGATCCATCTAAAGAAAAGCGCGTATGATATCTGAACTGATGGTTTCTCATGGTTGAATGTATTTCTGCGTAATTATTCTGAAGTTTGGGTTATCTCTGATATACTGATTACAGTGGTTTCACTGTTCGGTTTGGAAGCATTGGGCAAAGTATGTTTGTTGATAAGTGAAGGGTTGTGTTGGAGCTGTTTGATCCAGTTTGAAAATTGATGAAACGTCGTCTGCAGTGGATCTGAGGGTTGAAGCCTTCAGTCTGATAATATAAGCTTTCTGTCAGCAGAGGCTGGTGCTAATATCAGGGGGTAGTAGCTCCCTTCCAGGTGAAGACTGGTAAACGAGAGCAGGGGGTTGAAGCTCCCTTCTAGGTGAGGCGGGTAAACGAGAGAAGGTTGTAGCCTTCTGCAGGTGGGTGCCTGCGTACTGGTATAAGTCTGCACCAGTACATGATTGTAAGAATTTTTTCTCTATAATAAAATATTGAAGGCTGAGACAACGACAGCGGTGGTTTTCTCCCGACTTGGGTTTCCACCTAAAAATCATGGTGTTCATGTGTGATGCTTTTGTGTGATGTTTCATTCTGTTATTACTGCACATGTCTACTACTATATAAACATCTGATGAATGAATAAATTCAACGATCTAAGTGAAGAATTGATTGTTTATTAATATCTCTGTGCATACGCGAGTTCTGTAAAGGGTATTCGTGTATATACGTGAGTCTGTTTCATTGAAGTAGCGTATGGGTTATTAAAGAATGAAAAACCAAAAAGATGTGAGTAAATCCTAAATAATACCCACCCCCCCTCTCAGTTTTTTTCCAACAAATTCCAAGTGATGGTTGCAAATGGAGGAACTATAAATTGCTCTGGAAAATGCCATAATATCAAGCTAACCATGGGGGAATATGTATTGACTAGTCCAATGCTTGCCATTCTTATGGGAGGTGCTGATGTTGTACTAGGAGTACAATGGTTACAATCTTTGGGGACGGTAGCTTTTAATTTTCAAGAACTTTTCTTGAAATTTTTTTCAGAAGGAAAGGAAGTCGAATTACGGGGTATTGCGGGGAAGCCAAGAAGGATAATAAGCTCTAATGTCATCAAAAAGCTTCTAAAGAAAGAACAACGAGGCGTAATTGCACAATTACGCTCACTAGAAGTTCCAACATCAAAATCATCTATTTCTGCAGATCTCCAACAAGTCTTGGACAATCATTCCAAGGTGTTTGAAACTCCCAAAGGACTCCCACCTATTCGTGATCATGATCATGCTATTCATTTGATTCCAGGAAGCGTTCCTCCAAACATCAGGCCTTATAGATATCCTTACTTCCAAAAGAGCGAAATTGAACGTATGATTGCAGAAATGTTAGAGGCAGGTATAATTCAACCTAGTCAAAGTTCTTTCTCTGCTCCCGTAGTATTGGTACACAAGAAGGATGGATCATGGCGAATGTGTCTGGATTATAGGGAGCTCAATAAGCTCACCATTAAAGACAAATTTCCCATTCCCGTGATTGATGAATTATTGGATGAATTACATGGAGCAATTTATTTTACCAAGTTGGATCTTCGTTCAGGATATCATCAAATTAGAATGACGACTGAAGATATTCCAAAAACAGCATTTCGAACTCATGAGGGTCATTATGAATTTTTGGTCATGCCTTTTGGCCTTACCAATGCACCTTCTACATTTGAAGGGTTGATGAATTCCATTTTCAAACCCTTCCTTAGAAAATTTGTGCTGGTATTTTTTGATGATATACTAATCTATAGTAGGTCTTGGAAGGATCATGTTGAACATGTTGACAGGGTGCTCAAACTATTGCAGGAGAAATAATTATATGCAAAAAAATCCAAATGTTTCTTTGGAGTACAAGAGGTGGAATATCTGGGTCATATTGTATCTCACCAGGGTGTTAAAGTAGACCCTAACAAAATTAAAGCCATTAAGGAATGGAAAGTCCCCACAACCATAAAGCAGTTGCGAGGATTTCTCGGGTTAATAGGGTATTATCGCAAGTTTGTTAAGAATTATGGGAGAATAGCAGCAACTCTAACAACATTATTGAAGAAAGATGCATTTTCATGGAATCCTGAAGCAACTAAGGCCTTTGAACATCTTAAAGAGGCAATGTGCCTAGCACCGGTCTTAGCTACGCCAGACTTCACAAAAACATTTATTGTGGAATGTGATGCCTCAGGAAATGGAAATGGTGTGGTTTTAATGCAGGAAGGAAGACCCATTGCTTTTGAAAGCCGTCCAATCAAAGGAAAGTATTTGCGTAAACCTATTTATGAGAAGGAAATGTTAGCAATACTGCATGCACTAAAGAAATGGCGAACTTACCTAATGGGAAGACACTTCAAGGTAAAAACTGATCATGATAGTCTTAAACACTTTTTGGAGCAAAGACTATCTTCAGAAGAGCATCAAAAATGGGTCACAAAGATGTTGGGTTATGACTTTGAAATAATCTACAAAAAAGGAAAGCTTAATGTCGTTGCAGATGCACTTTCAAGAAAGAATGAAGAGGTGGAAGCATTGCTTTGTGCCATTTCTATTATCCAACCAGATTGGATAACTGAAGCAAGAGATGAATGGAAGAAGGACAAAGATGTATGGACACTCATCCAAAAGTTGCAACAAGATCCTAGTACATCTGATACATTTAGTTGGAAAAATGATTCCTTATGGTACAAAGATCGCTTATATCTTTGTAAGAATTCCCATCTAAAACAAAAGATTCTTCTGGAATTGCACACTTCTCCTTTAGGAGGACACTCAGGATTTTTAAAAACTTACCACAGGGTGAAGAAAGAATTTTTTTTGGGATGGCCTTAAATCTGATATTAAAAAGTTTGTGGCGGAATGTTTGGTTTGCCAGCAGAATAAAGTGGAGACAATTAAGACCCCGGGACTTCTACAACCTTTATCCATTCCAAGTCAACGTTGGGAGGAGATTTCAATGGATTTTATCACAGGTTTACCTAAGTCCAAAGGAAGGAATGTCATCATGGTGGTAGTTGATAGACTTACCAAGTATGCACACTTTTGTGCATTATCTCATCCATTTAAAGCAAGTACAGTTGCTACTACATTTAAGGATAGAATTCAAAAGCTACATGGAAGCCCAAGGGTTATTGTGAGCGACAGAGATCCCATTTTTACTGGAAATTTTTGGACGGAGTTATTTTCTTGTTTGGGTACTCAATTAGCTCATAGCTCATCTTATCATCCGCAATCTGATGGTCAAACGGAGATAGTAAATAAATGCTTGGAAGGATATCTTCGTTGTTTTGTATCTGATAAACAAACACAATGGGTCAAGTGGTTACCTCTTGCCGAATGGTGGTATAACACTTCCTTCCATACTGCAGCAAAAATGACCCCATTTATGGCACTTTATGGATATCATCCACCATCCATCACATCATCTTTAAGAGAAAATTCAAAGGTTCAAGCAGTGGAAGATCACATCGAGCATCAACACGAAGTTCTCCAACTCTTAAAGGATAACCTGAATTTGGCACAAAATCGAATGAAACAACAGGCAGATCAACATCGCAGCGAGAGAAGTTTTGATGTAGGAGATTGGGTATTTTTACGGCTACAACCATACAAACAAATGTCCCTCCAGCAAGCTAAGAAGGATAATAAATTATCACCAAAGTACTATGGTCCTTACAAGGTGTTGCAAAATATTGGTTCTATGGCATACAAATTGGAGCTTCCTGCTTCTTCGCGAGTACATCCATTTTTCCATGTTTCATGCTTAAAAAAGGTTATAGGTGAAAATCTTCCAGTTCAAACAATATTGCCAGAACTTTATGAGGAAGGAAAAATCATATTGGAACCTGAAGCGGTCATGGAAACAAGAACTCGACAGCTACGGAATCGATCAATTTCAGAGTATCTCATCAAGTGGAAGAACTTACCCACCGAAGATTCTACATGGGAGGATGAGAAGTTTATACAGAAGCACCCAGAGCTACTCAAGCATTGAGGACAACACTTTTTTGGAGGAGAGGGGCATGTTAGGTCCCCATATTACTAGTATAGTCCCTTATTGTTATTAGTGTAACCCCCTTATTGTTATTATTGTACCCTTGTAACCCCCATTTTGTTATTATCGTGCCCTTAAATTATTATTGTTAGGTCGGCTAGGATTACATTGTGGCCCACTAGGATTACATTATGGCCACATGGACTCCTATATATAGAAAGGAGGTTTTGTAAATTGTATCATCCAAAGAATTGTTCATTTATGTAATGTATTGGAGGTTTCCCCCTCGAAGTGGCTTATTTTCTAAGGCGTTGATATCTCTTTTTCTATTTTTTGAGTCGGTTACACAACATATATATATATATATATATATATATATATATATATATATATATATATATATATATATATATATTCTTTATTTCATAAGAACATGATAGATACTTATCTCAAACTAATGGGAAACTGAGTCTAGGACAATGACTCTCCACCTTACCATAGACAACTACAACCAAGTCTCACCTACAGCTGTCACCCCGAGTCAAATTCCAGAGGTTGAGGTATATTTTTATTTTTCTCCAGGAGTTAAACACATCCATTAGTTGGACTAGGGACTCTAGAGACTCATCCACCCCCACCCAACAACTAAGATGAAATCAACAGTGCATAGGGATTCTAGAGACCAACTTTATCCACCATCCAAAACTCAACATTGTGGTTCCACCTAATGTAGAAATTCCAAAACTCACGGTAAAATTAAAATACAACAAGGAAATAACCATAAATCCTCCAAGAATTTTCTAGTAATAATTCATCCACCCCAACCCTTAGGGATTTCCTAAGAAACACCATCTCCACCCTCCTGGTCAATAGAGACTCGAGAGGAACTTAATTCGTCACCTGGTGATTTCTTGTTGCTCCCTTGTTAATCGAAAGCTCATTCATTTTTGTTGTTCAACCCTCTCTTGGCATTCCATTTCATTTTTTCTTCTTATTACATGTGCTCTTCCTTTTTCCAACTATATTTTTTTTTATCTTTCCTTTGGTTTTTTCTTCCTCTTGCTGCTACAAATATTCTCCCTTAGCAATTCAAATTTCCTCCTCTTTTGTTGCGTTGTCCCTTGACCTTTCACATTCCTTGCTGAGTTGGAATATTTCCAATGTTTCAATTTGCTCCTTTTCTTTCCTCTTTATGATAGTAACTCCTGCTAGTAATATCTTGTCAACTATTGTGAAATGTGCCACTTGTCCAATTGTTCCCCACATTGTTTAAATGTAGTTTTTTGTTTATTTAATGTAGTAAGTGGCCAACATTTCTTTCCAGCTAACAGCTTGCCATTCCCCATTTTAAATTTTTACAAATTAATATTATTCTCAACGAGCAATGACCACATCAAGTTATAACCCCTACAAGTAATCACCCCATCCCTCTAGAATACATGTCCCATTACTAAACCTGTTTTTCTTTTTTATTAAAAAAATTACAGTGCATACATAAATGTAACTAATTGCGGCTACCACATAACCTGTGAAGAAAATTGGCCTGAGATTGTCTTACATCCACCAATATTTTTCCAAGCAACAACTTAACATGCCAATATAAATCAACAGTTTGTAGATAATGATTTTGATGGCCTCATGAATTACCTGTATGAATAACCCAAGTAGAAATGGCTACCATGACGTATGAGTCAAGAGTGACTTGTCATTCATGGCATATTTATTCCTCCAATTGAATTTCCTCTTGTATGTCCACGAGCACGTTGGCATGGAAGCTACGAGCAAAGGATTCTACTTGAAGGCGTGCCCTGGAACCATTGAAGCTCCATGACTACCACTGTTGCACTGACAATGAGCTCTCTGACACGTCATGTCTACTGGAATCAACAAGACATCATATGGACTAGGACTAAGGTGGGAAGGGAGCTACATGAGGCGACCATGATTTGAGAGAAGCCATTATAAATTGCTAGTCAAGTTGCATCGACATCGAACAACGGATAATGCCCTCCCCTTTTGAAAAGATCGACAATATAGGGGGAAACTCATCGACACAGATGACAGACAACCTAACTAGGAAACTAGGCGAGAGTGCATGCGTACAGTGGGCAAAGACATGAGTTGAAGAAAGTGACAAAGGAGAATACTAAGGTCAAGCCAACAACTTATAACAAAGAACATGTTGGAGAGTTGATGGACGCAACCAACACATATATCATAAGATTGCCAAAAGGCCTTAGTCTCTTGCCTAGGAAGAAAGGACCCCTTTAATGCACCTAGAGAAAGAATTTCACAAAAAAACGCGGCGAGAGGACTCGTTGAACCCATCCTCATTTATATCATCGTATACCATCCCATCAACATTATCTAATAATATATTAAAATATATTTCTTATTATATGTTTTCTTTTATCTAATAATATATTAAAATACAACTTAAATGTGCAAAACAATTAAAAACATATATTTCTTCACATTTAATAACACATATTTCTCACTTCCCATCCAAAATAATAAAATATATGATTTTTATAAAGTATTAAAAAATACTTTATCTAGTAACAAAATCTCACCAAAAACAAGGCAATAATCATAATAATATAATAAAATCGGGATGTGGACTCATAATAAAAGTACCCCTAGTGGCCAAGGATCTGTGCAAATGTGACGACCCCTAATCACAACAAACGATGAGTAATGTATTTATTTAAAAAATCCTTGTCATCATATTTATAACCTTTTTCAAATTATTGTGAAGGGTATCCACATTATTTGCATCAGGGTCAATTACGAAATACTAGGCAAGGTAAGAATAATAGAACAACACTTAAACGATTGATCCCGATTAGTGTGAGAAAGATGAACTCCTCAAACCAAGTTTAAATAATATTATAATTATGGGATTTTCTTGAGTAATTTTAAATATTTTCATTTTTATATTAAAAACAATTAAAAATCAAATTTTAATATGGGTTCTTTATTATATACTTCATTCAATATTTTTTTTTGAAATTCTAATAAATTTATTTTATACATGGTATATAAAATACTATATACATAAAAATGTTTATTTTCATTTTTATAAATCATGATTTAATCATAATAAATAATTTTTTTCATAATTTATCTAACTTGTGAATTGATTTATTGTAAAAAATGTTTCTTTCTTAAATTGAATTGGTATGTGTTATGTATTGTCTTGTTATTATTTTTAAGGCATTTGGTTAAGTATCATTTGATTTTATTGTTTCTATCATTCAATCAAGACATATTGACATTTTAATTATAACATTTTTTTGGGACATTTCATACAAGAAAATTTGTTAAAATTTCAAATTATGGTTTATTGCACTTTCTATGATATAATTTATGGAATTTAGGGTTTGTGATCTATATTAAAATTAGGCTTAAAACAATAATTTTGTCATTTTTACTATAAAATATTTTTGGCAAAGCTTAAAAATACGAAAATTTCATAAGTATTAATACATATATTTAAGCATTTTTTTTAGAAGTTTCATAGTAATTTTTTCTATAATCATTGAGACATAGTCTATGGAAGTTAGGGTTTTGGACTAGTCCTTAAAATATTCTCAAATAGGTGTTCTAGGTAAAAAATGACATCTCATTATTTAAAGATCCAAATTGAGTGCTACTAGTTGAATTAGAAAGAAGAAGACCTCTAGTATTTTAGGTAAAAATTTTAGATACATAAAATATTTGACATGTGGCATTCCATATAAGTTCATTGTTTATGAAAGGAAAAAAATAAGAAGTTTTAGAAACATTACCACAATTTTCTCTTGGCACATCAATTTTTTCTTAGCTCTATTACATTGCAAAGAAGAAATATTAGAGTACTATAGGATGATATTTCAGACTCAAAGGGGTCAAAAACTGAAAGAAACATAAGGAGGAATTTTTGCTAGAAGGATAGTTTCCAAATCAAGGTTTTTTAAGGTACATAACATACAATTAGCATAACTTTTGATTGGAAGATCCATCTTGGTGATTGGAAATTTGTGAAAAAGAGGATTTTATTATTTTCTCATATTACAATGGGTTCTACAAGAAATACTACTAATATTCCTTATAAAGTTCAAACATGATGTTCGAAAAAAGTGAAGACTTAGAAAACATGATAACCCAATTAAATAACAAAGTTGATAAAATGAGTGGTAATATTTTGAAACAAGTGGAATTATCATGTTGTTGGGAATATTTAAAAGATAAATGGAAGATTAAATGAAAAATAATATGGATGAAATGGAAAAGAATATGGATGAAAATAAGAAAGAAATACGAATAGCCATGTCAAATGAAAATGCAGGAAACCATAAAGAAATACAAAAACCAATGAAGGAATAAATAGAAAAGTTCATGAATTCCATGGAAACCATTATCTTATAAGGCTCCTTAAAACAAATATGGAGATCCAAGGAAATCATGAAAATAAGTAGAACAATTGTGTTGAGACTCAATCATATATGAGAGTATTTTGTCATGTTTTGAAAGCATAAATATATAATCTCATAATCATGATCATTCATCACTGCAATAAAAAAAACATATGGGCTTCAAGTTAGCCCCAAGGAACTACCTGAATTTGAAGATCAATAAGACGATGTTTGATGATAAATATACTATAACATGAATATTACAGATGGAGATGATTATATGGTTTTCGCCACGTTTCAACCTTCCAAAAAGTAACTATTGTATATTGATATTTAGAAAATTATTAATTTGTATGGTATCAATGACTTTGTGAATGAAAAATTTATTATATTTCTCTTGGCCCTTTTTTTATGGATGAATTGATAGCACATTATGGGGATATTAAGAGAAACACTTTCTTTAACCACTTGATAAATATTTTCCAAAGAGTTTTAATTATAGAGCACATTTAATAATTCCAAAAGCTAAGTCTTATGATAAAGGACATTGTAGAGGACAAAATATTAAATCTCTTTATGAGAATTATAAAGGAAAATATTCAACATGGATTGTGTCTCTTTGATCCTAAATTCCTAGTCTAGCATGCCTTGGCCCTTTATCCTAGCAAAGAAAGTTGAAAGTAAAAATATGGCTACTATCGGAGTGGTCACTAACAACTATAGATAAAATCATGCTCCCTACCTAACCTCACTCATTTGAAAAGGTTGAAACCTAAATAAATATATGAAAGAAGAACAAAGGAACTACGTTTCAATTGTGATAGAAAGTAAAATAAGGGGCACAAATGCATTGAGAAGAAATTATTCTACATAGACTGTAAGAAGAAGAAAATAAATAATTTTAACCATGACTATCTTGTCATGCATTAGCAAGAATTATCACTCCACAGATCCTCAAGATAAGAGGATGTATCAAAAATAAAAAGGAAACATTTTTGATTGATTCTGGTAGTACCCATAACATCATAAATTACAAATTAGCAATACTTTTTAAGTGCTTCGTATTTCCAACACTAGAGTTTTAAGTAATTATTTCAGATGGAGGTGCCATAATATGTTCAAGAAAGTTCCATATAATTAAGCTCAGTATGGGGGAGCATTTATTTTATAGTCTCCCATGATTGCAATCCAAATGGGTGGTGTTGACGTTTTATTAGGGATCAAATGGTTACAATCATTAGGAAGAATGACCCTTAATTTTCAAGATATTTTCATATTTTTTTCCTTAGAAGGCAATGAAATTCATCTTATAGGTATCCAAGGAAACCATCGGAAGTGATAACCTCTAACTTCATGAAAAAATTACTCAATAGGGGATGCTATGGTGTAATCACACAAATGTGTTCATTAAATGTTAAAACACCTATATCCTTTA